>JAXIVD010000369.1:82500-87500 GCA_036785275.1 Cancer borealis
CCACTGTATATATATATATATATATATATATATATATATATATATATATATATATATATATATATATATATTTATATATATTTATATTTATATTTATATATATATATATATATATATATATATATATATATATATATATATATTTATATATATTTATATTTATATATATATATATATATATATATATATATATATATATATATATATATATATATATTATATATATATATATATATATATATATATATATATATATATATATATGTATATATATATATATATATATATATATATATATATATATATATATATATATATATGTAAGACTGGCTGGCCGCACAAGATGTCTTTAACTTGGGAGAAGGTGCTCTCACACGCCTCAATCAAAGCCCACTTTTTCCCCTTTTGCAAGAGGTCAGTCAACGGTGCCAGCAAGGTAGAATACCCTGGCACAAATCGGCGGTAGTAGCCTACTACCCCGAGGAACCTCTGCAGAACACGGCGACAGGTCGGCGCAGGGAACCGCCTGATCGCCTCCACTTTGGCTTTGGGAGGAGTGATGTAGCCGTGGCCCACCACATACCCCAGGTACTGGACCCGAGCCTTAACAAAGTTACACTTGTCCAGGTTGACCACCAACCCAGCCTCCTGGAGCCGTGCAAACAGAGCCTCTACATTGTCAAGATGGTCCGACCAACAGGTGTCATAGATAACCACGTCATTGATGTACACGACGCAGTGCTGGACGGCATCCACCACCTGGTCCATTAAACTTTGGAACGTGGCTGGGGCATTTTTAAGTCCATAGGGCATCACCTGTCACTGATAGACTGCCCCATTAGCCACAAAACTGGCTATCTCTTTAGCACGGTCCGTGAGAGGAAACTGCCAGTAGCCCTTCACCAAGTCCTCCTTCGAAATAAACGTGGCCCCGCCGATGCAGTCCACTGAGTCATCCACCCGGGGCAACGGGTAGGTGTCGGCCTTGGTGAGTGCATTGACCTTTCTAAAGTCAATACAAAACCTGACCTTACCGTCAGGCTTGGGTTGAAGAGTGACAGGCGAACTCCACTGGCTATACGTCCTCTTAATCAGGCCGTGCTCCAACATATACTTCAACTCCTTCTCCACCAACTGCTGCTTCTGGAGATTCACTCTATACGGAGCCAGCTTAACTGGAGTGGACTCCCCCACATCAATGTCATGTTGGATCAGAGCTGTTCTGCCCGGGACATTGTTAAAAACAGAAGGGTACCTTCCTAACCGCCGAAGCATCTCTTGCTTCTGCACCTCTCCCAGGTGTTGCAACTTCTCTTTAAGGAGCAGCACACTGTTCTGCTCCCAGTGCTCCGCGTGGACTACAGGTTCTGAGCCAAGAACCTCGGTGGCCTCCTCTGCACGGCAGAAAAATAAAACTAAAGATGCCTCCTCCTTGGCAGAACTAAAACAACCCTCCTGTTTCTTTCTACGAAAGTAGGGCTTCAGCATATTTACATGGAAAAGCTGAGCCCTCTTACACCGATCAGGAGTGGCCACCAGGTAGTCCAAGTCCCCCACCTTCTTCTCAATCACATAAGGGCCACAGTAACGGGCCGCAAGTGGCTGCCCTTGTAGAGGAAGCAACACCAACACCTCCTCCCCTGGTGCAAAACTACGATACTTGGCCTTCTGGTTGTAGTAACCCTTCATTTTCTTCTGTGCTGCTCCGAGATGGTGCTGAGCCACCTCCAGCGCATTCATCAGTCGTTCACGCGTCCTTAACACGCTCTTCAGGAGCGACTCTGGGCGGTCAGAGTGGGGAGCACACCAGGCTTCCCGCACTAAGTCCAAAGGACCGCGCACCCGATGCCCAAACACCAACTGATTTGTGGAAAACCCTAAGGACTCGGTAGAAGCTTCCCTCACAGCAAACAAGACATAGGGAACAGCCTCGTCCCAGTCTTTCTCCCGTTCCATGCAGAACGCCCAGAGCATCGTCTTCAGCGTCTGGTGGTGCCGCTCTAACTCTCCCTGCGACTGGGGATGATAAGCACTGGAAAGAACGTGCTTGATCCCCCACTTGGTCATAGTCTTTTCAAACAATTTCGAGGTGAAGTTGGTCCCTCGATCGGACTGAATCTCGGGAAGCAAACCAAAATGGGTAAAGAAGTTGAGGAGGGCCTTAAGCACAACTCGTGCGTGGGTGCTCCTCACCGGTATAGCTTCTGGATACCGAATAGTTACGTCCATAATGGTCAATAAGTACTTATGACCGGCCTTAGTAGTAGGGAGGGGCCCCACCATGTCAATCAGGACCCTGGTAAAAGGAGGATCCACAGCGGGGATAGGGTGCAGGGATGCAACAGGGGGAGTTTGGTTAGGTTTGCCCACCATCTGACAGGTGTGGCAGCTCTTCAGCAACTCAGTAATATCACTGGCCATACCAGGCCACCAGAAGTTGCCCCGCAGGCGGGCGAGAGTTTTGTGGACACCCAGGTGTCCAGCCATGGGTCCCTCATGTGCTAACAGCACCAGGGCCTCCCTCAACTCCCGAGGCACTACCATCTGTAGTACTTCGCTTCCGTCACTCCCTCGACCTGCGATGTAACACCCCCCTCTGCATCAGGAACTCCTCCTCCCCTTATCTCTTGTCCCACCTTAGCAAAACAGGGGGCCAAGTCGGGGTCCCCTTCCTGCCCCTTGATGAGCAACGCCGGCTCAATGCAAGTAAGGTCGGGCGGAACCACAGGCTCTCTCGGAAGGGGCGGTGCCGACACCCTGGTTCCGTCCCGGGGCCTGAGGCGTGGCGTGGACTCATCCAACACTTCACCATCGGCCAAAGTGGATGGGCCCTCCAGGTGGGCCTCACCCGTCAGACAGTCACCAGACAAGGGAACAGCCTGTTCCCTGCCTCCGGTACACTCCGCAGGGGTGGGAGCCTCCAACTCCCCCGCAGAGTTGGAAGTCTCCCCTCCCTCAGAGGTGACCCCCAACAAACTATCCGACATACCAGGCTGGGGCCTGGACTGAGTACCGAGACCCCCAGCCTCACAACCAGGAAACACCACCGCATGGGTGCTTCCTCCGAGGTGCCCCGCAGAGTGAGGAATACCAACACAAGACTCCTCTACCCTCAACACTCTTTCCTCACCCCTGTGCCGAGTCAGGTGCTTCTATGGGTGGCTCTGCACTGCGGCAGTCAGCCCCCACACCTTGACTCACTGGAGAACCCGGCTCTGGCTCATCCACTTCAGAAACACTGCTCTCTTTTGTCGGTGACCCTGCAATGTTGCAGTCAGCCCCTAAAGTAGCAGCCGGGTCCACCCATCTAGCCTGAGACCGGGTGACAACCCCAACAACCTCCTCACTGCCCTCCATCACCGGTGACCCTGCCTCCTTGCAGTCGGCCCTCAGCACCACTGTCCTCCTTTTCCGGTAGCCCTGCTCTGTCGCAGTCGGCCCCAGGAGCAACAGCCTGTGTCACCCTCTTGGACTGCGACCGGGTGACAACAGCAACTGGGTCGGGCACACTATGCCCCGACACCTTAGAGGCCTCACCTCCCGTAGGGGTGGGCACCCAAACTCTCCCTCCAGCTAGATCATTTCCTAGCAGGAAATCAACACCTGCCACAGGCAGTTCTTCCGCCACTGCCACTTGAGCCGTAGTGGTAATCAGTGGACACGACAGCTTCACATCAGCCGTCACAAATTTCTCGACAGCGTTGAGGCCCCTACACAACACTGCCTTCGAAGAAATCACCTTACCCCCGGTGACATTTCGGCACACAGACTGTTGTGCGCCAGTGTCTCGCAAGACAGTGACAGGAACCTTCTTCCCTGCAGGCACATTAGGCACGAGCAGCCTCTCCTCACAACTCTGGTCTGGCCTGACCAGAGTCGTGAGGAGAGGCTGCTCGTGCCTAATGTGCCTGCAGGGAAGAAGGTTCTAGATGGGCCTGTGTTGGATTGTGAGGAGGGGGTTCAGAAGTCCTCACTTGTTTCCCCCCCTATTGTCGCTTCTGTGACTCCAGCTGACTCGGAGCTGGACTGGTGTCGCCCATTTCTGTGTGGGGGCACTGTTGAGATTGGCGAGAGCAAGTTTCCTGTCACTGTCTTGCGAGACACTGGCGCACAACAGTCTGTGTGCCGAAATGTCACCGGGGGTAAGGTGATTTCTTCGAAGGCAGTGTTGTGTAGGGGCCTCAACGCTGTCGAGAAATTTGTGACGGCTGATGTGAAGCTGTCGTGTCCACTGATTACCACTACGGCTCAAGTACCAGCAAGGCAACTTGTTTCTGGGGTGTCTTGGAGGGGCCCACTGTCACTAGTTTGGGGCATTGGGATCGAAAATGCCTCTTGGCATGGCAGTTATAGCACGTGGGCTGGTTATCGTACTTTGGTGTATTAAACGTCATTTTCCCTCCTGACCCTCCCTCTGATCCTGAAGGGGCAGCGGGGGATTGAGACTTACCAAACCCGCTCTTATTGCCAAAACCGTGACTGCGGGGAAGGGACCGTGGAGCACCAGAACTAGCAATGCCACCGCCCCCTGGCCCTCGTGGTCCTCCCTCCTTGAATCCACCTCCAGCACGAAACTCCGAACAATGGGCTAACACATGGTCGTCACCATTAGCTCCTCCAGGTCGCGGAGAGTATCCACTCCCTCACTCATGATCCATTTCTTAAACGCCCGCTCTAAATGGCGGGCACACTCGAGGTAAGAATCACCAGGTCTTTTCTTCCCACCTCGGAACTTTAGGCGATAGGCTTCGGGCCGCAGCTCGTAAGCCTTCAAGATGTCAGCCTTAAAGTCCTCATAGCTTTCCAGATCTTCCACCGACATACTGTCGTAGGCCTCCAACGCTCTTCCTTTCAGCTTATTGGCCACTAGGCCAATCCATCTCTCCCGGCCATCCAAACTCAGCCGCCACCTTCTCAAATCTCCTGAACCATTCTGCCACATTCTGCACATCAAAGTCAGGAATGAGCTGCAAGCTCCTTACCATCTGGCGCTCAACTGA
>JAXIVD010000369.1:92500-100000 GCA_036785275.1 Cancer borealis
AAACGAGATGTGGGAGATCAAGATAAGTAAAAAAGAGATAGAAGAAATGATGAAAGAAAAGCTATAGGAGTATCAGGATACATATTGAAGGAGTGTAGACAAGAAATGGCTGAACCAATTCATGATATAATTGAGTGTTCTATTAAAACAGGAAAAGTCTCCAAAGAATGGAAAAGAGCTGATATAATGCCTATTTACAAGAATAGAAAGAAAGAAAAACTACTTAATTATAGACCAGTGTCATTGATCAGCATAGTGTGCAAGATATGTGAAGTCATCAAGAAACAATGGACTGATTACTTAGAAAGAGAAGGAATAATAACAGATAGACAATTTGGATTCAGAACAGGAAGATCGTGTGTCACCAACTTATTAAGTTTTTACTCAAGAGTAATAAATATAACACAAAAAAGAGATGGGTGGGCAGATTGCATATATTTAGACTTAAAAAAGGCATTTGATAAGTTTCCGCACAGGAGATTACTATGGAAGTTGGAACACATTGGATGATTGAAAGGAACATTAAAGAACTGGATGGAAGACTAGCTGAAAGGAAGGCAAATGAGAACAATAGTAAAGGATGAAAAATCTGAATGGAGAGAAGTGAAAAGTGGAGTACCACAGGGATCAGTTTTGGCACCATTAATGTTTTTAATATATGTAAATGACATGACAGAAGGAGTAAGCAGTTACATAAGTCTATTAGGAAATCACAAGGATTGTGAGGAGCTACAGAATAATATAAGGAAGATATATGAATGGAGCAAGACATGGGAAATGGAATTTAATGCAAAAAGATGGTATGTATTGGAAATTGGAAAAAAGTGCAATGAGACCCTCATGGACGTATAAGTTAGGGGACAATATTATATCAATAGCAAAAGAAGAGAAAGATTTGGGAGTGGTAATATAGGACAACTTATCACCAGAGAAACATATAAATAGAATATTTGGTGACACTTTCATGATGCTAAGGAATATGCGAATGGCTTTTCATTTCCTAGATAAAGATATGATGAGAAAAATTATAATTACAATGATCAGACCAAAACTGGAATATGCAGAAGTAATATGGTCCTCGCACAAGAAAAAACATGTGTTGAAATTAGGAAGAATACAGAGAATTTCAACTAAGATGGTGCCAGAATTGGAAGACCTACCATATGAGGAAAGATTAAAAGAAATGCACTTAACAACATTGAAAGAAAGAAGAGAAAGAGGTGACTTAATCACAATATATAAATTGATGAACAACCTAGAGGAAACAGATAGAGAAGACCTAATATTGAGAAGAAAAGGAGAGGCTAGAAATTTAAGGGGACACAAGAAAATACTGCATAAAGGAATTTGTTTGAAAGATACAAAAAAGTACAGTTTTCCCCAAAGAAGTATAGATACTTGGAATGGACTAAAGGAAGAGGTGATAATTGCAAAGAATGTACATCAACTGAAGGAAAAAGTAGACTAATATAGATATGGAGACAAGACCACACAAGTGTAGCTCAGGCCCTGTATACTACAACTAGGTAAATACACACCCAACACAACGCGCACACACAACCCCAAAAGTCAGAGCCAAGTGATCACCAAATAAATCTTTCACATAGGTTATTATTTTCAGTTAGCGCGATTTCAGTTAATGCGTCCGCATTCATCCACCTAATTCTCATGCTAAATGGGGCTCTACTGTATTAAGAGATTTAAAGTGGTCACATTTTTATTTTTTAACACTAAGTACACCTGGCAGCTGAGACCATGAAATAGAAGTTGTGGTAACTTGAATTGTGCATGATCCTGAAAGACCAAGACCAAGTGGTTGTGTCTGTAAGATTCTCCTAGAAAGATCTCCTTTTTGTGCTTATCAGTGGGTTCACTTATCGATCGTGGATTGACATCTTAGTCACCAACCCACAAGGAGTCATCCAGAATGTATTGTAGACACAAACATTGCTGAGCAGGGCCAAGACTGGCATACAGTCTGTGAGGCCGAGTGAACACCCCGCCAACATGGCAGTGGGGCTTCGAACCAGACAGAATCTGACATGAATGTCCAGACTTCCCATCCCTCTCCACTTCCACCAGCAATAGACAGTGGGCATCCTCTCCCTCGATGAAAGGATCTGGTAAGATACCTCACACCTCTCAAGATATCCAGGCCCCTAAAGATAGCTATGTTAAGACGTCTTTACTCTTCAGGGCAGGCACATGTGTCTGGATTTTTTCCAACCCTAGCAAAGTGTATCATGCCCTCCACCAGTCCTCCCTAAGTAAGTACATCCTAGAGGGAGAATCTCGCTCTTTGAGTAACAGATGGAACATAACATTCCCAAGATGCTGATAATGTTGATATTTAGATCAGTATGTTCCGTAAAGTTTTGTGTGTACTTTTGGTAACTAAGGAGGTGAAGAGGCCTTTTGCCCCATGGATCACTGAGGACTTCAGAGCATTGATTCAGCAAAAATTTGTGCACTGAGAAATCTTAAAGAAGACAGAAACAATTTTGATCTACAAACTTGTCATAAAAATCTAAAAGGCAAGTAAGTGCTGTGTTTCATCAAGCTCAGTCATAATATTATAGCAAAGCTCTAGATGACATCAGAGGTAAGCTGAAGCTGAATATTTCAATAATTATTTTGCTAAGGTGAGAAAAGATACCTTCCAGAAATCTTATAATAAAATATTTTAAAATCCTGATGAAATGCCAGAAGCTGTACACGCAAATCTGTATCATAATAGAAATTCAAATGGTATGGTCTGACCTGAAACCACAACTTGGGAAACAGTAACACTTCATGAAGCACATGAAGAACACCAACTTCTATTGGTCTGATGGCATCCCACTCCATTACTTAACATGTTACCTGCGATGTGACCCACCGGTGGGTCACCAGCTTCTATCCACTGTTGCGATGCGACCCACCAGTGGGTCGTACAACAGTTTTCACATATGTCTCGTTTTAACCTTATTATTAATAGAAATTGGATTATATAGTAAAATTGCAATAGTCAGTAGGTGTAGGAGGCCATAATAAACACTGATTGATAAATAATATGAAGTTAATTTAATTTTTACACATGAAAATTAAATGAAAATTACTCTTCTTTCCATATTTTTTTCTAATACATGTAAGAAAACTATATTATCTTCCATTTTTTTCCTTCAGAAGAACATAAAACTTTTGTATAACAAATAAATCAAACTGAGATATCACAAATGGACTTTCCTTGATAAACTTCAATGGTTTTCTTAATTGATCTTTTCATAATTTTCCTGATATCAATTGGACAAACTATAACAAAGCATCCATTGGTGACCCTCATAAGTTGCATATCATATAAACATCAGTAATGAAACAATACATAAGTAATTGAAAAAAATACCTGCTACATTTTTCCATAATTTATTTTGAATGCTTAGTTTCAAAGCATGCCAGACTAAGGCTTACCAGTAAGGCTTACCATCACACGAGCTGCAAAAAGTTGATACTTTTTTGCTTTTTTTTATGCCACTTTAGATCCTTCATTTGTGGATATTATTTCATAACACCCTGCACATCTTTTTCGAGATTCTCTCTTTGATCCTTCAGCTTCTGATAAGAAATGCTGTGCACCTGAGGGAATGACATCACGTAGAAATGAAAGGATGATTGACTCCTTGAATTGCAATAGGATCCATTTTTTGTCTGAATGATATTTGTTGAAAGCAATGAGAGCATTCAATACACAAGCTCCTGTGAGGAACTCCAATGCAACTTTTTTTATACCATTTTTTTTTTTCTCAGAGATGTGTAATATGATGACATTTGATCTGAAAGATCAACTCCTTTCTTTGCTTTATTGTAATCCATTACACACTGAGTTATTTTTTCTTCTCCATTCCTTGAAACTTTGCCTGTTGCATCATGCTCAGGAACTGTTGATAAAATGAATACATTTCTTTTATCTTTCCAATTGAAGACCTTGATGACTTTACCATTTTCAAGAGAAGCTATATCACCTTTCTTGATTTTGGCTTTGGTCACTTCCTTTGGAAGCCCTTTACGGGAGGCAAGTACTGTGCCACACAAATATGTTTTATGTGAAAGAAGGTACTCAGCAAGTGGATTAGATGTATAGAAATTGTCAATGTATAGTGTAACCCCTTTCTCAAGCAAAGGTAACATCAAAGTATGTCCACCGGTGGGTCATATCGCAGAAAAGTAATATATTTCTCACGGGGTGCGATGCGACCCACCGGTGGGCAAACATTTTGAGGTTGCCAGTACGTTTAGGGGTGGTCCCAAATGACACTCATCTTATCTCACTTTGCTGGCTTGAGCCACACTGAAATGACGACAATTTCTTTGAAACGCAGTGAGGGAAAGCTCGCCATGCTGCCAGTCGCAGGTAACGTGTTAAAAGACTCTCTCCCTGTTGTCATAATTTCCCTAAACTTCATCATAAATACTTCAATTGCAACAGGAGGTGTTCCCACAGCATGGATACAGTTTGTTGTTGTTCTAATTTATTAGTTAGGTAATCAAAATGAACCTCAAAATTACTGCCCTGTATCTCTTACCTATTGCTTCCAAGATACTAGAAAAAGTCATTGCATCTCAGGTCACCCAGTACTAAGAGACAAATTAGCTCCTTTATAAAACACTATGGCTTCAGGTACACCTCTTCTATTGACTCTGCTCTCCTCACACTATAATAAGTTATATGCAAACATAGATGAAAGGAAGGTGTCTCTCATCACTGTATGTGACAATATATGTTTTACTAACCTTTTTACAATTTACGGTAACCGTCTATTCACGTATATGATTGTTATCCCATGCAGCTGGAGCACATCACACTTCTAAAATGAAATGTTAACTCACTCTCTCTCTCTCTCTCTCTCTCTCTCTCTCTCTCTCTCTCTCTCTCTCTCTCTCTCTCTCTCTCTCTCTCTCTCTCTCTCTCTCTCATTATTATTTCTAATATTATTATTATTATTATATCATTATTATTATTATTATTATTATTATTATTATTATTATTATTATTATTATTATTTTCATCATCATTATTATAATCATCATCATCTATTTTGCTATTATTATTTATTACAATTACTATAGTGTATAGAAGAATTCCTTTATTTTCTGAAGTATACATGTCAGTGGGAGGTGAGAGGTTTAGTGATATATTTCCATTCCTCATTCCACCCATCTCCCAAGGATTAAAATGATAAAAAAGGTCACTGTGGCATTGTACCATTTGCTCAAAATATGTACTATAGGGAGAAGGAACACTTCATTGTTGGCAATTATACATACATTAGAATGAATTTAGACATATTTACAACTACTCTGAAATGGTTTCATTGCTTTCTTTATTTACATATATCTAGCAGGAGTTAGATTTGCTGACAGTGATATACGTGATTTTAGTTTTAGTCTTATGTTACCTTGTCGTAGAGGCCTGTGGCCTATTTTCACATCTGCAGGCAGCTTGGAAATATATTGCCACCATATGCTTTGTGTATTGTAAGAGACAACTGTAAAGGATCGAGTGATTGAGCTGGATAGCCCCTCCTCTCTAATATTTCTTCTTATTATGTGACAGAGCATAAAGGAAGAAGGGAAACTAGATTCTCCTTGAACCCTATGTAGATGTCTTTTCTCTTTAAGATGGATATTAGCCAGGTATATAGATGAATACATATTTGTAGTATCATTCTTTGACCTTGTGATCCCTTTTGCAGTATGTATAGACATCCCTTTGAAGGACATGAATACAACAGGCTGGTCCAGCGAAGCATTCTTGAAGAAGAAGAACTACATAATAAACTTTGATCTGCTTATGAACATAGAGTTCATCTTTCATTTGCACACAATAAAGCTGAGAGTCAACCTGCCATTTGATACTCCAGAGTGCTATGGCCTTACTGGGAAGGTAAGACTAAGCCTTAAGTAATGGGTTTTAGGTATATCGTTTAGAAAATTATAACTGCACAACTGTTTAAAGCAATATTATCAATAACTGCATATTTTTATATAGGGCAAAGTAAGAAATTCAGAGTCATAAAGGAAAATGTTTGTCAAAGACAAAATAGATCAATCAGTGAATTACAATACTGTTCTATTTGTATTCCTGTTATTCTTCTATTTTTGTTATGTTCAAAACTATCATATGTTGCAGGTAGTGTTTAACAACCATGACCATGATGGACAAATGCTGGTGAACTTGGATGTAAGAGCACAAGTTCTGGAATGTCATGGCTCAATAAAGCTGGTCTCTGAGGCACACACACTTAAGGTTTGTGTGTATATGTATTTACCTAGTTGTTGTATATAAGGCCTGAACTATACTCGTGTGGTTCTGTCTCCGTATCTTTATTTGTCCTGTTTTCTTTCAGTTAATATACAATTTTTGCCATTATCACCTCTTTCTTCTGTTCATTCCAAGCATCTATACTTCTGTGGGAAAAACTGCACTCTTTTGTATCATTCAAGCAAATCCGCTCCATACATTGTATTGTCCCTCCCCAACTGGCACCTCCTTAGAATCACTTTGCTTCGTTTCTACTAAACCAAATATGTCTGGTTTCTTGGCTTTCAGGTAATTGTTTATTTCTGATAATGTTGACACTACTAGTTCATCTTTATTTGTGTATGATACCCACTATCCATTGTCTTTTTTCTTTTGTGTTTGAGAGAACGAGATAGGCTTGTTGATGATGTGATATAGTATCTTGTCCTATGATATCATGGTGAATAGGATTTTTTTTTACAGGTGTGGAGGATGGTTGTCAACATCACCAGCATTATAATCTGCATTATTTCCCTTATCATGTGTGTGCGTGCCCTGTATCGAGCACAGCTACTCAGAAAAGTAAGTAAGACTTCATTTCATAATTTTCATCTTTGTAAGCTGCAAATGGTACCTCATACCCAGGATTATTTGTATGTTTTATTAAGTGATCATTCAATGTTAGTAGATTTGATTGTTATTTAGATGTTTGCGATTGTATGAACCATGCATTTGTTTTTTCGTTGCTGAATTGATTATCCAACCTCCTCTATCATTCATCTATTTCCTTTCCTTTTCTTTACTTCTACAACTTTTTTTATGGCAACTACGGTGGTCCTGTAATGTATGTGGTTTTTTCACAAACAGATATGATTATCCACCGAATTAAAAACTTCAAATTTTTATAAAACCCTTATGTATGTAGACAAGCTAACAACTATTGAAATCGAGACAACTCTAGGAGTTGGAAAATGCTTATCTTCACAAAGATTCGGATTTTCAAAGAAATAAAAGTACTCCTTCCCCATGTAGTCTAGATCTTTGTGATTTTACTATGTGTAATCTTAGGGGTTAGTAATTAAAATAAATCAACGTCTTTTATGATGTTACCTCAGTAACAGGTAAGTACAATTGACCCTCATGGCAGTTCAACAAATTTTGAGACCCTTACCAAATGTATGAAAAAGGCCATATATATATATACAGTGGAACCTTGACTTACG
>JAXIVD010000369.1:105000-107500 GCA_036785275.1 Cancer borealis
ACATGCAAAAACACAATAAAATATCTGTTATGGATAAATACAACCTGGTATCCCTTGTTAGCGCGAGCGAGTAGCAGCACGTCCTCCTCTGAGCAGGTCAGACGCACAATTGAGCAGGTCAGGCGCACAACTGAGCAGGTCAGGCGCACAAGTGAGTAGGTCAGGCGCACAATTGAGCAGGTCAGGCGCACAACTGAGTAGGTCAGGCGCATAACTGATCTTAATTGATATAGCACTTCCTTTTACGTACGAACCTAACCTCATTGCTTCCTCTATTTCCTGCTCAAATTGAGTTTCCTCATCTTCATCATTTAGTATTTTAAGTATTTCTTTTATGTTCTTTATTTTTTCTTTATCATTATTTTGAAAGATGTAATCTTTTCTTTTAATTAATTAATTATTACATGAATTTGTCTTCTCTGCTGCATCTCTGATTATTGGTGTTAATTACTTTAATACTTCCTTTTCCATGTTCTCTTTCTGTTCCATTTCTTGTTGTTCGAATATTTCTTTGAGGTTAATTATATCCTTTTTTTTCTTCTTGCCAGTTTTTCACTTCATTGTCAACAAAATCTTTAACTTCATCCCCAATTTTCCGTTGTGCACATCCTTGAGTCCTCCTCTTCATGTCCTCATTCTCATTCTTCCATTTCTTAATATCCTTCACTCACCATTAATTTTTTTTTTAATATCAATTTCCCTTCTTAACTCAGTTCTTTGCTTGTTCCACTCAATCCTTTCCTTACTCCATTCAGTAAATTTCAATTCTCTCTCATCATTTACCTTCTTAAGGTTATCGATTTCCTTCCATAATTTAATTAAGTCGTTTTTCCATTCAGTAGATCAATTAAACATCCTCTCAGCTGATTTTTCATATACACTCACCTCTTCCTTTACTCCTCTCATCTCTATCATTATTTTGTCTCCTTCTGCCTTAATTTTCCTCAATCTCACCATGGAGCTGTATGCCAGGGATGATGTACACTTCAGTAGGAAGAGGGTGCAGGAGCTTAGTGAGTGTCTTGAGAAGGCAGTTAGGCAGTCCAGTCAGGGAAACTAAATATCAATAGAGGTAAGGGTAATAGCGACAAAGGACGGGATAAAGAGAGGAAGGTACATGAACTTAGTGTCTTTTATACAAAAAGTAGAAGTGTAATAAATAAGATAGACACACTTAGAGGTATCACATGTGTAGAAGAGTTATTATAGGTATTACAGAAACTTGTTAGATATTGCAGGCAAACATTTCTTACCTAAAGTAGGAATAGATGAGTACACTTTTTTTTTCACAGGGATAGAGTAGGGAGGAGAGGGGGAGGTGTAGCACTGTACGTTAGAAACACATTAAATAGCTATGTCAATACCACAATAAAAACAGATTGGAATACGGAATCATTATGGATTGACATTATTATAGGAGGGAAAAAGTTTGTTGTAGGGATTATATATAGGCCTCCGGATTTAGACAAAGCAGCTAATGCACCCCTGATGCAAGAGCTTGCAAGGGCATCTAGGTATAATAATGTGTGCATTATGGGGGACTTAATTATAGGAAAATAGACTTAGTTAGTATGACAGGAGACGGGAGCTCGGAGGAATTCTTAAATGTCGTCCAGGATGGTTTTTTCATACAACTTGTAAGGGAACCAATGCAACAGGGAAATATTTGAGAACTGGTCTTAACGAATAATGAAACTGGTCAGTCAGGTTGAGATAGGAGCGAGAATTGATGTTAGTGACCACCATGAAATTAGATTCAAGATTAATGCAAAGAGGAAGGTAGAGTAAAACACTGCTTTAGTACCAGATTTTAGAAAAGTCAATTACCAGGGCCTCAGACACCACCTCCAGAGTATAGATTGGGAGGGAATAGGAGTAGGCAGAGAGGAGGATCAAAACATTGAGGTAGAATTGCATTATAATAGCATAGTTAGGAAAATTCATGCAGGGCAGGCACAGTATATACCAAAGAGGAGAATTAGGTCAAATAGAAATGATCCAAAATGGATGAATAGCAGCATTAGAAGGGAAATTGGATTAAAAAGGGGACTCTATAGGAGAATTAAAAGGGGAAAAGTACAGGTAGTATGGCAGTATAATGACCTAGTTAGGAAAGTTAAAAAGGATATTAGGACTGCAAAGAGGAATTATGAGGTAAGGATAGCTAGAGATGTCCAGAAGGATCTAAAGGAATTCTATCAGCTGTACAAGGCTAAAACAAAGGAAAGAATAGGACCTCTTAAAGGAATGGATGGCAGCTTGATAGAAAATGGTGAGGAAATTAGTAAGGAATTAAATAAATACTACTTCTTGTCCGTATTTTCTCAGGAAGAGTCGGGTAGGGAACTGGAGCCAGTACAGATCTTTAGGGGTCAAGAGGTTGATAAATTAAGCGAAATAGTCATGAATAGGGAAGTAGTTAGCAAGGAAATAGATTAAAAACATTTTTTTTTAAATTAATTTATTTTTATTTTTATTTTTTACATTAAAAGGATACTGG
>JAXIVD010000369.1:112500-117500 GCA_036785275.1 Cancer borealis
GCCCTTGCAAGCTCTTGTATCAGGGGTGCACTAGTGTTTCGTCTAAATCCAGAGGCCTATATATAATCCCTACAACAAACTTTTTTCCCTCCTATAATATCAATTCATAATGATTCTGTATTCCTATCTGTTTCTATTGTAGTATTGACGTAGCTATTTAATGTGTTTCTAATGTACAGTGCCACATCTCCCCCTCTCCTCCCTTCTCTATCCCTGTGAAAAAAAGTGTACCATCTATTCCTACTTCAGGTACGAAATGTTTGCCCGCAATATAAAACAAAGTTTCTGTAATACTTATAATATCTAACTTGTCTACACATGCGATACCTCTAAGTGTGTCTGTCTTATTTATTACACTTCTACTGTTTGTATAAAAGCCACTAAGTTCATGTATCTCCCTCTCTTTACCCCGTCGTTTGTCACTATTAACCTTACCTCTATTAATATTTAGTTTCCCTGACTGGACTTCCTAACTGCCCTCTCAAGACACTCACTAAGCTCCTGCACCCCCTTCCTACTGAAGTGTACACCATCCCTGGCATACAGCTCCTATCTCCCAAAGAACATGCTCTACTCATCCATAAAACTTACCCCATCCTCCCGACACATCCTCATCAACCTCTCGTTGAGGCCAAGGCCATGTGAGAGCCATCAGCCTCTAACCCCCTGTCTAGGGAGCACCCCTGACATTATACACCTTCTACCACTCTCCTTTATCTCCCTCAGAAGCTCCCTATACCTATACACTAGTTCCTCTGACCTTACCCTGCCTACATCGTTCACTCCTACGTGAACCACCACTAACGCCTCCTTCCCAGTCCTCTCCACTACCCTCCTGTATCTCTCTACCACGTTCTGCACTCCAGCTCCAGGGAGACAACACGTCATCCTCCTCTCTCTGTTGGCCTCACAGAAAGTCTCATCTAAATACCTAATCCTGGAGTCACCCAGAACTAACACTTCTTGCGACCCTTCTAACCTTTCCCTGTCCTTCCTCACTTTCCTACCTTCCTTCCTCTCCTTCCCATTTAACTTCCTCCTCACTACCTTTGCCTTGGGTGCCCTGTCCCCTTCTCCTGTTCCTACTTCTATCACGACCTCTTCCTCCTCCTGTGAAACTAACAAGCCAAACTTGTTGCTACACTCTACCTCACACAGGGGAGAAAATTCTATTTCACACAAGGGAGGGCTCACCCTCCCTTTCCCTCCCCTATCCACAACCCTTTAACTATCCCCCCCTGTCTCTGACATGACGCTCGTGACCTTACGCTAACTTCCCGCCTTACCTCCTGCATCTGCTGCCTTGTCTGTGCCAACAAAATTTTCACTACCTTAACCTCCTCCTCTAAAGCAACATTTCTGGCTAACACTTCACACAACTTACATTCACTTACCTTCCATTGTCTCTCCATTCCACAGGAACCACACCTCACCACTCCACCTTCCATACCTGTAACACACTCAGCCATCTAAATAATTTTGCCCAAAATTACACACAAAAACACAATAAAATACTTGTTATGGTAAAAATATAGCCTGGTATCTCTTGTGTTGACATGCAAAAACACAATAAAATATCTGTTATGGATAAATACAACCTGGTATCCCTTGTTAGCGCGAGCGAGTAGCAGCACGTCCTCCTCTGAGCAGGTCAGACGCACAATTGAGCAGGTCAGGCGCACAACTGAGCAGGTCAGGCGCACAAGTGAGTAGGTCAGGCGCACAACTGAGCAGGTCAGGCGCACAACTGAGTAGGTCAGGCGCATAACTGATCTTAATTGATATAGCACTTCCTTTTACGTACGAACCTAACCTCATTGCTTCCTCTATTTCCTGCTCAAATTGAGTTTCCTCATCTTCATCATTTAGTATTTTAAGTATTTCTTTTATGTTTTTATTTTTTCTTTATCATTATTTTGAAAGATGTAATCTTTTCTTTTAATTAATTAATTATTACATGAATTTGTCTTCTCTGCTGCATCTCTGATTATAAATTTTTTTGGTGTTAATTACTTTAATACTTCCTTTTCCATGTTCTCTTTCTGTTCCATTTCTTGTTGTTCGAATATTTCTTTGAGGTTAATTATATCCTTTTTTTTCTTCTTGCCAGTTTTTCACTTCATTGTCAACAAAATCTTTAACTTCATCCCCAATTTTCCGTTGTGCACATCCTTGAGTCCTCCTCTTCATGTCCTCATTCTCATTCTTCCATTTCTTAATATCCTTCACTCACCATTAATTTTTTTTTTAATATCAATTTCCCTTCTTAACTCAGTTCTTTGCTTGTTCCACTCAATCCTTTCCTTACTCCATTCAGTAAATTTCAATTCTCTCTCATCATTTACCTTCTTAAGGTTATCGATTTCCTTCCATAATTTAATTAAGTCGTTTTTCCATTCAGTAGATCAATTAAACATCCTCTCAGCTGATTTTTCATATACACTCACCTCTTCCTTTACTCCTCTCATCTCTATCATTATTTTGTCTCCTTCTGCCTTAATTTTCCTCAATCTCACCATGGAGCTGTATGCCAGGGATGATGTACACTTCAGTAGGAAGAGGGTGCAGGAGCTTAGTGAGTGTCTTGAGAAGGCAGTTAGGCAGTCCAGTCAGGGAAACTAAATATCAATAGAGGTAAGGGTAATAGCGACAAAGGACGGGATAAAGAGAGGAAGGTACATGAACTTAGTGTCTTTTATACAAAAAGTAGAAGTGTAATAAATAAGATAGACACACTTAGAGGTATCACATGTGTAGAAGAGTTATTATAGGTATTACAGAAACTTGTTAGATATTGCAGGCAAACATTTCTTACCTAAAGTAGGAATAGATGAGTACACTTTTTTTTTCACAGGGATAGAGTAGGGAGGAGAGGGGGAGGTGTAGCACTGTACGTTAGAAACACATTAAATAGCTATGTCAATACCACAATAAAAACAGATTGGAATACGGAATCATTATGGATTGACATTATTATAGGAGGGAAAAAGTTTGTTGTAGGGATTATATATAGGCCTCCGGATTTAGACAAAGCAGCTAATGCACCCCTGATGCAAGAGCTTGCAAGGGCATCTAGGTATAATAATGTGTGCATTATGGGGGACTTAATTATAGGAAAATAGACTTAGTTAGTATGACAGGAGACGGGAGCTCGGAGGAATTCTTAAATGTCGTCCAGGATGGTTTTTTCATACAACTTGTAAGGGAACCAATGCAACAGGGAAATATTTGAGAACTGGTCTTAACGAATAATGAAACTGGTCAGTCAGGTTGAGATAGGAGCGAGAATTGATGTTAGTGACCACCATGAAATTAGATTCAAGATTAATGCAAAGAGGAAGGTAGAGTAAAACACTGCTTTAGTACCAGATTTTAGAAAAGTCAATTACCAGGGCCTCAGACACCACCTCCAGAGTATAGATTGGGAGGGAATAGGAGTAGGCAGAGAGGAGGATCAAAACATTGAGGTAGAATTGCATTATAATAGCATAGTTAGGAAAATTCATGCAGGGCAGGCACAGTATATACCAAAGAGGAGAATTAGGTCAAATAGAAATGATCCAAAATGGATGAATAGCAGCATTAGAAGGGAAATTGGATTAAAAAGGGGACTCTATAGGAGAATTAAAAGGGGAAAAGTACAGGTAGTATGGCAGTATAATGACCTAGTTAGGAAAGTTAAAAAGGATATTAGGACTGCAAAGAGGAATTATGAGGTAAGGATAGCTAGAGATGTCCAGAAGGATCTAAAGGAATTCTATCAGCTGTACAAGGCTAAAACAAAGGAAAGAATAGGACCTCTTAAAGGAATGGATGGCAGCTTGATAGAAAATGGTGAGGAAATTAGTAAGGAATTAAATAAATACTACTTCTTGTCCGTATTTTCTCAGGAAGAGTCGGGTAGGGAACTGGAGCCAGTACAGATCTTTAGGGGTCAAGAGGTTGATAAATTAAGCGAAATAGTCATGAATAGGGAAGTAGTTAGCAAGGAAATAGATTAAAAACATTTTTTTTTTAATTAATTTATTTTTATTTTTATTTTTTACATTAAAAGGATACTGGCTAAGGGAAAAATAAATTATGTATAAAAAAAATTCCCGCTTGTCACCAGACCCTGTAAAAAGGACATTAGGAGAAATATAGACATGGGTGGGAAGTCCAATGTAGTGTGAGAGGTGTCTTGACACCTCTCACACCAAGTCATAGACTTAAAAAGACTAAATCTCCAGGGCCGGATGACATTTTTCCGAGGATTCTTAGGAAATGTAGAGAAGAACTCGTTGAACCCATTGCGATGATTTTTAGAAAATTCCTAGACACAGGCGTAGTTCTTAGGCTATGGAGGCAGGCAAATGTAGTTTCTATATTCAAGAAAGGAGATAAGGCAGAAAGGAGTAACTACCGCCCAATTAGTTTAACATCAGTGGTAGACAAGATGTTAGAATCTATCATAGCAAGGGCAATTAGAAGACATTTAGATGAACACAAGCTAATTAGACATAGTCAACATGGTTTTAGCAAGGGGAAGTCATGCCTGACAAATTTATTATCCTTCTATAGGAAAGTATTTGAAACCATAGATAAGGGGGACAAGTATGATATAGTTTATTTGGACTTCAGTAAAATCTTTGACAGAGTACCCCATAGGAGACTTAAGTAAAGTTAAGGCTCATGGCATAGGTGGGAAGTTACTAGAATGGATTAGGGGATGGCTTACTAGTAGGGAACAGAGGGTACAGATCAATGGGAAGAAATCTGAATGAGGTAATGTCACTAGTGGGGTACCACAGGGATCAGTACTAGGACCGTTGTTATTCATAATCTATATAAATGACTTAGAGACAGGAATAAACCGTGATATCAGTAAATTTGCCAATGACACAAAGATAGGAAGAATTTAGATGATGCTAGGATGCTGCAGGATGACTTAAATAGGCTGTACGAGTGGTCAGAGAAATGGCAGATGCAGTTTAATGTTAACAAATGTAGCATTATGAGCG
>JAXIVD010000369.1:122500-147500 GCA_036785275.1 Cancer borealis
CATCTAAATACCTAATCCTGGAGTCACCCAGAACTAACACTTCTTGCGACCCTTCTAACCTTTCCCTGTCCTTCCTCACTTTCCTACCTTCCTTCCTCTCCTTCCCATTTAACTTCCTCCTCACTACCTTTGCCTTGGGTGCCCTGTCCCCTTCTCCTGTTCCTACTTCTATCACGACCTCTTCCTCCTCCTGTGAAACTAACAAGCCAAACTTGTTGCTACACTCTACCTCACACAGGGGAGAAAATTCTATTTCACACAAGGGAGGGCTCACCCTCCCTTTCCCTCCCCTATCCACAACCCTTTAACTATCCCCCCCTGTCTCTGACATGACGCTCGTGACCTTACGCTAACTTCCCGCCTTACCTCCTGCATCTGCTGCCTTGTCTGTGCCAACAAAATTTTCACTACCTTAACCTCCTCCTCTAAAGCAACATTTCTGGCTAACACTTCACACAACTTACATTCACTTACCTTCCATTGTCTCTCCATTCCACAGGAACCACACCTCACCACTCCACCTTCCATACCTGTAACACACTCAGCCATCTAAATAATTTTGCCCAAAATTACACACAAAAACACAATAAAATACTTGTTATGGTAAAAATATAGCCTGGTATCTCTTGTGTTGACATGCAAAAACACAATAAAATATCTGTTATGGATAAATACAACCTGGTATCCCTTGTTAGCGCGAGCGAGTAGCAGCACGTCCTCCTCTGAGCAGGTCAGACGCACAATTGAGCAGGTCAGGCACACAACTGAGCAGGTCAGGCGCACAAGTGAGTAGGTCAGGCGCACAACTGAGCAGGTCAGGCGCACAACTGAGTAGGTCAGGCGCATAACTGATCTTAATTGATATAGCACTTCCTTTTACGTACGAACCTAACCTCATTGCTTCCTCTATTTCCTGCTCAAATTGAGTTTCCTCATCTTCATCATTTAGTATTTTAAGTATTTCTTTTATGTTCTTTATTTTTTCTTTATCATTATTTTGAAAGATGTAATCTTTTCTTTTAATTAATTAATTATTACATGAATTTGTCTTCTCTGCTGCATCTCTGATTATAAATTTTTTTGGTGTTAATTACTTTAATACTTCCTTTTCCATGTTCTCTTTCTGTTCCATTTCTTGTTGTTCGAATATTTCTTTGAGGTTAATTATATCCTTTTTTTTCTTCTTGCCAGTTTTTCACTTCATTGTCAACAAAATCTTTAACTTCATCCCCAATTTTCCGTTGTGCACATCCTTGAGTCCTCCTCTTCATGTCCTCATTCTCATTCTTCCATTTCTTAATATCCTTCACTCACCATTAATTTTTTTTTTAATATCAATTTCCCTTCTTAACTCAGTTCTTTGCTTGTTCCACTCAATCCTTTCCTTACTCCATTCAGTAAATTTCAATTCTCTCTCATCATTTACCTTCTTAAGGTTATCGATTTCCTTCCATAATTTAATTAAGTCGTTTTTCCATTCAGTAGATCAATTAAACATCCTCTCAGCTGATTTTTCATATACACTCACCTCTTCCTTTACTCCTCTCATCTCTATCATTATTTTGTCTCCTTCTGCCTTAATTTTCCTCAATCTCACCATGGAGCTGTATGCCAGGGATGATGTACACTTCAGTAGGAAGAGGGTGCAAGAGCTTAGTGAGTGTCTTGAGAAGGCAGTTAGGCAGTCCAGTCAGGGAAACTAAATATCAATAGAGGTAAGGGTAATAGCGACAAAGGACGGGATAAAGAGAGGAAGGTACATGAACTTAGTGTCTTTTATACAAAAAGTAGAAGTGTAATAAATAAGATAGACACACTTAGAGGTATCACATGTGTAGAAGAGTTATTATAGGTATTACAGAAACTTGTTAGATATTGCAGGCAAACATTTCTTACCTAAAGTAGGAATAGATGAGTACACTTTTTTTTTCACAGGGATAGAGTAGGGAGGAGAGGGGGAGGTGTAGCACTGTACGTTAGAAACACATTAAATAGCTATGTCAATACCACAATAAAAACAGATTGGAATACGGAATCATTATGGATTGACATTATTATAGGAGGGAAAAAGTTTGTTGTAGGGATTATATATAGGCCTCCGGATTTAGACAAAGCAGCTAATGCACCCCTGATGCAAGAGCTTGCAAGGGCATCTAGGTATAATAATGTGTGCATTATGGGGGACTTAATTATAGGAAAATAGACTTAGTTAGTATGACAGGAGACGGGAGCTCGGAGGAATTCTTAAATGTCGTCCAGGATGGTTTTTTCATACAACTTGTAAGGGAACCAATGCAACAGGGAAATATTTGAGAACTGGTCTTAACGAATAATGAAACTGGTCAGTCAGGTTGAGATAGGAGCGAGAATTGATGTTAGTGACCACCATGAAATTAGATTCAAGATTAATGCAAAGAGGAAGGTAGAGTAAAACACTGCTTTAGTACCAGATTTTAGAAAAGTCAATTACCAGGGCCTCAGACACCACCTCCAGAGTATAGATTGGGAGGGAATAGGAGTAGGCAGAGAGGAGGATCAAAACATTGAGGTAGAATTGCATTATAATAGCATAGTTAGGAAAATTCATGCAGGGCAGGCACAGTATATACCAAAGAGGAGAATTAGGTCAAATAGAAATGATCCAAAATGGATGAATAGCAGCATTAGAAGGGAAATTGGATTAAAAAGGGGACTCTATAGGAGAATTAAAAGGGGAAAAGTACAGGTAGTATGGCAGTATAATGACCTAGTTAGGAAAGTTAAAAAGGATATTAGGACTGCAAAGAGGAATTATGAGGTAAGGATAGCTAGAGATGTCCAGAAGGATCTAAAGGAATTCTATCAGCTGTACAAGGCTAAAACAAAGGAAAGAATAGGACCTCTTAAAGGAATGGATGGCAGCTTGATAGAAAATGGTGAGGAAATTAGTAAGGAATTAAATAAATACTACTTCTTGTCCGTATTTTCTCAGGAAGAGTCGGGTAGGGAACTGGAGCCAGTACAGATCTTTAGGGGTCAAGAGGTTGATAAATTAAGCGAAATAGTCATGAATAGGGAAGTAGTTAGCAAGGAAATAGATTAAAAACATTTTTTTTTTAATTAATTTATTTTTATTTTTATTTTTTACATTAAAAGGATACTGGCTAAGGGAAAAATAAATTATGTATAAAAAAAATTCCCGCTTGTCACCAGACCCTGTAAAAAGGACATTAGGAGAAATATAGACATGGGTGGGAAGTCCAATGTAGTGTGAGAGGTGTCTTGACACCTCTCACACCAAGTCATAGACTTAAAAAGACTAAATCTCCAGGGCCGGATGACATTTTTCCGAGGATTCTTAGGAAATGTAGAGAAGAACTCGTTGAACCCATTGCGATGATTTTTAGAAAATTCCTAGACACAGGCGTAGTTCTTAGGCTATGGAGGCAGGCAAATGTAGTTTCTATATTCAAGAAAGGAGATAAGGCAGAAAGGAGTAACTACCGCCCAATTAGTTTAACATCAGTGGTAGACAAGATGTTAGAATCTATCATAGCAAGGGCAATTAGAAGACATTTAGATGAACACAAGCTAATTAGACATAGTCAACATGGTTTTAGCAAGGGGAAGTCATGCCTGACAAATTTATTATCCTTCTATAGGAAAGTATTTGAAACCATAGATAAGGGGGACAAGTATGATATAGTTTATTTGGACTTCAGTAAAATCTTTGACAGAGTACCCCATAGGAGACTTAAGTAAAGTTAAGGCTCATGGCATAGGTGGGAAGTTACTAGAATGGATTAGGGGATGGCTTACTAGTAGGGAACAGAGGGTACAGATCAATGGGAAGAAATCTGAATGAGGTAATGTCACTAGTGGGGTACCACAGGGATCAGTACTAGGACCGTTGTTATTCATAATCTATATAAATGACTTAGAGACAGGAATAAACCGTGATATCAGTAAATTTGCCAATGACACAAAGATAGGAAGAATTTAGATGATGCTAGGATGCTGCAGGATGACTTAAATAGGCTGTACGAGTGGTCAGAGAAATGGCAGATGCAGTTTAATGTTAACAAATGTAGCATTATGAGCGTAGGTAAAGGTAATAGACCTGTAGACTACACATTAAATGACAATACCTTAGGAAGGTCATATAGTGTGAGGGACTTAGGAGTTCAAATAAGCAGTGACTTGCACCCCAGGGAACAGTGTATTATAGCTAGAAATAGGGCCAACAAGATTCTGGGATTTATTAGTAGGTGTGTGACAAATAGGAGTTCTGAGGTTGTATTTAGCGCTAGTTAGACCCCACCTAGATTATGCATCCCAATTTTGGTCCCCTTATTATAGGAAGGATATAGGCTCCTTGGAGGCAGTCCAGAGAAGAATGACCAAGATGATTTAGGGGCCGAGAAATTTATCCTATAATCTTCACTCCTTAGAGAGAAGGAGGGCAAGAGGAAATATGATTGAGGTTTTCAAATGGGTAAAAGGAATTAATAAGGGAAACATTGATCAGGTTTTAGAGTTTAGTAATCAGGATAGGATACGTGGAAATGGGTACAAGCTAGAAAAACTTAGATTCAGGACAGACATAGGTAGATATTGGTTCACTAACAGAGTGATGAATGATTGGAATAGGCTGGGTAGACACATAGTAAGTGCTGAGTCAATAGGTTGCTTTAAAAGTTGGTTGAATCAGAGTATGGATAATGATGACAGGTGGGATGGATAAATATTATATTATTCTAAGGGTGGGGGACAAGAAGCTGCCTCGTGTAGGTCATTAACTGGCCTCTTGCAGTCTCCTCATTTCTTATGTTCTTATGTTTTCGTAACGTCCACATCTGAATCATGGAAACCTTTAAAGGCCAGGGGAGGGTCAAACCCCCTCTCAACCATTCTCAGTTTTTTCTAGTTTTTCATTATTCACACTCGCATTCTTTTCTAGTAAGAGATCTGATCTATTATCACCAGCTCAGAGTGTCCTTTACAACAATAGATACACTTGTTTATGTCTGTCAGCATGTTGTCTTAATGGTCTAATTGCTTCACCAGGCCACATGTTTTAGTGGAAATATGCCATGGCGTGGAGTGTGTGTGTGTGTGTATTTACGTGGTTGTTATATAAAGGGCCTGACTAACACTCATGTGATCATGTCATTATTGATAATGGTCCAGTTTTTCATATAGTTATTATACATTCTTTGCCGTTATCAGCTCTTCCTTTAGTCCATTCCAAATATCTATACCTCTCTGGGTAAAGCTGTACTTTTTTTTATTATTCAAGCAAATATCCTTTCGCAATTTTTCTTGTGTTCCTTGAAATGTCTAACCTCTCCTTTTCTTTTCATTATTTGATCTTTTCTATCTGTTTCCTCAAGGTTGTTCATCAATTTATATATTATAATTAAGTCCCCTCTTTCTCATCTTTACTTTAATGTTGTTAGTTGCATTTCTTTTAATCTTTCCTCATATGTTATGTCTTCCAAATCTGGCACAATTTTATTTGCTATTCTTTGTATTCTTTCTAATTTTAACTCATTCCATATAACTTCTGTATATTCCAGTTTTGGTCTTATCATTGTAGTTATAATTTTCTCATCATACATACATCTAGAAAGTGAACAGTTATTCGTATATTCATTAGCATCCTATATTCGATATGAAATATTTGATCTCACGAAATATATATGTTTCTTTGGGGATAAGTTGTCCCATATTTTTCTTATTTTTTTATTGATATAATATTTTGTCTTATTTTATAGTTCCATGTGGGTCTCATTCCACCATTTCCCATTTCCAACACATAGCATTTTTTTTGCAAAAAAAATCGATTATCATGTTCTGCTCCATCGATATATTTTGTTTGTAACTCCTCACATTCTTTGTGGTTTCTTATCTGCTTTAGTAATTTTGCATCATCTGCAAACAGGCTTATGTAACTGCTCACACCTTTTGTCATGTCATTTACATATACTAAAAACATTATTGGTGCCTAAACTGATGGCTGTGGTAATCCAATTTTTACTTGTCTTTATTCTATTTTTCATCTTTTGCTACTGTTTGCATTTCGCTTCTTTTCAAGTAGTTTTCACCAAAAAATTTTCAAGCTCTTTTCAATCCTTCAATGTTTTATAATAGGCTTAATATGTTTTCATTAGTAAAACTCTTTCCTCAATGTAGGCTTAGCCTGTTGATTTGTGCACAGGATAATATCACCGACTCTGTACCATTTTAATTTAATTGAATATAATCTAATATCAGGTATGATATTATGAGGAAGTTTTTCCTTTCTACAGGCTACTGTGTTGTTCTTCAGACGACAGTATGACAAGGAACTGAGCCTGGAGGAGCGCATGGAATTTGTTAACTTGTGGTACCTGCTCATATGTGTTAATGACATCCTCATCATATTAGGGTCCTTCCTTAAAATTGGCTTGGAGTGTAAGGTAAGTTATGTTCCTGATATCATCCACATTTTCCTATAATAATGAAAGGAGTGGTTTATGCTAGCCACACCACATAACATAGTGGATGGGCCTCCCATGCGCCACATTATTCCAGCTCACTCTATTCTAGATTTGCTTTTCTTCTAGATGTTCCTGCTTCTCTTACTCTGTGCTTCTTACACAATCTTTATATTTATGGTCTTTCTTCAGTTTTCCAATTTTTGCTTTGCATCTTTGCATACAGTGTATCGGACAGATTAAAATTGAAAATGATCATAATTTTAATACAATAGAACCTCACAGTAAGAGTTTAATCTGTATCAAAACAGAGCTAGTTTTGCAAATTACTCATTATACAAATCAATTTTTAATTTAATCCCCAGCTAACTTAGCATTAATCAGAACAACAGTAACAGTTCATATATACACCAATATCACTTGGTTGATATTTATTGGAAGAATGTTTACTATGATAAATGAGAACTAGATAGGCACATAATTAGATTATCATTGTGTTTGTCTAAATATGGGGTCACACTTTGTCTGTATTACTAATAAGTTATTGATCATAATATTTTTCACAAATATCTTTTGAAACATATGTATGGACAATGTGACAAGTTTGGGTAGGTCGTGTATGGAAAAACAAGCTTGGGCAATAATTTTATTCCTGACTAGTTTTGCTAATGCTTTTTTAGTGGAATGTGGATCACAGGTCAAGCTGACAAATATTCATAGTGACTAGAAAGATTCGCTGACTGTGTCCACCCATGCTGATTGGGTCGTGACTCAGCTGCCTAGATTGCATATCCTTCTCATGACCTCACTACCTGGATCACGCATCCTGCCTCCTGATTGGTGCGCTGCCTCTGCCCACGCAACATCTCCTGTTCATTTGCTTAGGTTGTTCCTGTTGTTATGTATGTAGAGGGATTCTAAGGCTTTTTTTTGTTTTGTTTTGTTAAGTCGTCTCTAAGCACCTTTGCTCCATCCCATCTCAGTAAGTGTCCCTTGTTGTAGACATGGTTAACCAGAGTATTACTCACTTGATGGTGTCTCACGTCGGTCCTGTGCTCTTTCAGCCTTTTAGATAAGCCTCTACTTGCCTCACCGTGCTATTTGTTCTCGTACCCACCATACAGTATCTCATACACTACACTATTTTCATTCCCTGGACCCCTTATTTTTTCAAAAGCAATGTTACTGATCTTCCACCCCACGGCTGCAACCACACAAACATCTGTTCCACTCAGTAACCTCCCAAGGCCCTGTGTCAGGTGTGAGTGAGGCACCATTATGTATCTAACACACTCCTTTTTCTGTAAGATGCAGTGAGGCAAGTAGAGGCTTATCTACAAGGCTGAAAGAGCACAGGACCGACGTGAGACACCACCGAATGAGTAACACTCTGGTTAACCATGTCTACAACAAGGGACACTTACCAAGATAGGAAGGAGCAAAGGTGCTTAAAGACGACCTAACAAAACAAAAATAATGCCTTAAAATCCCTCTACATACATAACAACAGGAACAACCTAAACAAGTGAACAGAAGATGTCACGTGAGCAGAGGCACAATCAGAAGGTAGGATGCATGTCAGGGAGTGGAGTTACGAGCAGGATACGTGACCCAGGCAGCCGAGTCACTGCCCAAACAGCATGAATGGACGCATTCAGCAGATTTTCCAGATCACTGTAAATATATGTTGGCTTGGCCTACAAGCCATATTCCTCTGAAAAAGCATTAGCGAAACAAGTCAAGAATAAAGTTCTCGTCCTAGCCTGCTTTTCCATACACCACCTACCCACATTTTTTGAGACATTAAACATGATGCACTTACAACTCCTGTTTATTCCTCCAGAGCTATGAAGGCTACTTGGACACCTGGAATGTATGCTCCCTCTTCCTAGGGTTGGGCAACCTGCTAGTGTGGTTTGGGTGTCTGCGTTATCTTGGATTCTTTACTACGTACAATGTAAGTGTCACTTCTTTTGGATTGGAACAGGTAAAGTTTCAGTGTATAGAAAGCCACCTTTCTTGAGAGCTCCAAGGAAGAGACATCATATTAAATATATGATTGAATAAAATAAAATATATGCTTATGTCATTCATATTATGCCATAAGTATAGAATTCTGTAAACTAACTCTCATTTGTGGCTTATTATACACATAAATCCTACTTAGATTTCTTTTTTATTCACAAAATTATGTTCTTTCTTTCATTCTCAGATTTATTGAATCAATTGAAACACAGGTTTCAATCATCCTCTACCTTATTACAGGAGATTCCCTTTCTCACACCCTGTTCCCCCATTTAGCTCAAATGCATGCATAAAAAGTGACTGTTATTCAGAATGGTCCAAAATACAATATATCATGGAAGAAAAACTTCTTGCCCATACAGGTTGAATTCATGTCAGTAAAAAAAAACACATTGAAATTGCTGGGCAAGGCTGTTTGTTTGATAGGTTATTTATGTTTCCCATGTGGTGTACAAACTACTTCCTTTTTGTTTCCTATGATCATGACACCTCTTTTCAAAAACACATTGAAATTGCTGGGCAAGGCTGTTTGTTTGATAGGTTATTTGTGTTTCCCATGTGGTGTACAAACTACTTCCTTTTTGTTTCCTATGATCATGACACCTCTTTTCTTACCTTGGTTTGCTTATCTTACAATAGAAAAATGAATTTGTATTTATTCCAAAATGTCTCAGTGCTATCGAACCTCGGCTATCATGCACTCAGCTGTCCCATTTTGCTGCTATCGCACCTACCTATAAAATTGCACAAATTTGTTAGTTGCGCCCAAAATGCATCCTATACTGCCCCTGAATTGGTGGAAAAATTTAAAGATAATTGAGGTGCTGTGACATGGCACCGAAAGTTGTTAGACCAAAGTCACCATTGTCCAGCGTGTAGAAGCACTGTGCATGCGCATGACAATAATTTTATATAGTTTTGCATTTTGTTACCAATTCTGCATCCGTATTACACAAGCATATTTATAGTAAAACCGAAGCTTAAATTTGGCAGTTTGTGCATCTGAATTTGTATTCAGGATTGGAAACATAATGCAAAGCTATATAAAATTATTGTCATGCTCATGCTCAGTGCTTCTGCACGCCAGTGTGGAACGTTTTTGTGGTACTGAACGATAATGGCAAACTTACCCTGGCCCTATCCTACTATTGGCCAGCGCAAGGTGGCGGCACCTGTGCGGGAAGTTATAAAGAGGAAGAACTTAACGTATGGTCAGAAGTTAGAAATCATGGAGATGAGTGGTGTGGGGAAAAAGTTTGAAATAAATGAGTCAACAGTGCGAGGAAATTACCCAAACTGTAAACATATTAAGTCCCACATGAAACTAGCCAAATCAGATGCAGGTGCCTAATCTATGCAAAGCCGTAATCAAGTGCTATGTGAAGGATGTGAGAGCTCAGTAAGAGTTTTGCTATAGAAATGGGACTTGAGACAGGGATGTGTGATGTCACCTTGGTTTTTAATATTTTTATGGATGGTTGTATATCAGACTAATGTGAGAAATGTTGGTGCAAGACTAAGGCTGAATGGAGTGGGTTGGGCTCTGGTAACATATTAGTTTGTAGATAACTATGTTATTACAGAGTGTAAAAGGGAACTTTAGAGTGTTGGATGAATTTTGTGATACGTATATTGTTTCCCACAGGTCCAAGGGAGACTAAGGAGCTTGCCATTAAACTCTTTATTGAAGGGTTTCGACCTGCAATTGACACACATAAATATAATAAATTCCTCAATGGACATAATCCAAAATATCTTGAATCAATTGCGCTTGATATTATTTCAATTCCCGAGAATATAACCACCAAACCACTGTGTATACTTAGGAAAGAAAACATGAGTCCTGTGCTGGAGATGGAGCCTAATGCTGATGATGATGATGCTCGTGGATCTTGGGGTGGTGCACAATCAGTGGCAGGCTCAGCATCAGTGCTGAGAGGCTCCTTATAAGGAACAATTGGGTCTTTAGGGTCTTGAGCTCCTGGGATGTTTCAGATGAGCATGCATGGGAGCCTCAAGCACAAGCACAGCTGTTCATCCGGTGTGAAGGATTATGTTGTGTTCTCAGTCTAATACTTTCCTCTTGGAATATTAATACATGAACTCCCGATGGTTAAGGGTTATGTATTTGTCTGAAAACAGATACACATTTTATTTTTTTATTATTTTTTATTTTTTTATAAATTACATTGAAAGGGTACTGGCTAAGGGAAAACAAAAGTACGTAAAAAAAAAATCTGCTTGTTACCAGACCCTGTAAAGAAGACAGTAGGAGATTGAGTTGAAGAGAGTGTAAAAGTGTAAGGTGTGTATAATGTTATGTAGATAGTAGTAGAAGTTGTCTTTAGAGGGCAGGCTGCAGCTGCTCTCTTGTGTAAATGAGACACTAAGGGAACCGGGAAGAGAAGATACGAGGAATCACTCAGTCTGCAGCTGTGAATACATGGTTATTTGACTAACACAATCATCACTACAACCTTTAACAATAAATGAACAGTAATAACTTGCTAGATATTCATAATTTGTGCTGGTGGGTGGTGCCGGTGGTGGTGGTGGTAGCAGATGAGGTACTAACTACTGCTGGTGAGTGCCTATTTGACATTACTCTGGAACCCACACTGAGCATGCGTAACCCTACGTCATCGACGGTTCCCAGCCCCTACCAGCTGACTACTTAATGACCTGACAACCATACAGTTACAAGTTAATTGTCAATTCATTTAACAATGGGAGGAAGTGGAAAGTCGATATCAACAGAGAAGTAAAACAAGTAGGACTGAGCAAGTGGAAGAATGAAATGGAATGAAAGAGAACTCTGGAGTGGTATCGTGAGAAATAAGCCCTGAAATATAAAAGTTGGTATGATAGAAACCTGTCTAGTGATCTTGTCTTTCGAGCTAGGCCACAGTGTGTAGATGTCAATGCAAAAAACTATAGGTAGTCAGAGTCCCGCAGCAAAGTGTGCCAGATGTGTGAAAGGGGAGAGGATGAAACTTTGGAGCATGTGATATTGGAATGTGAGAAGTATGACGGTGATAGGATGGAAATGATGCATGTAGTTCTGACTGACATGTGATGTAAAGTTGGTGAAGTGACTGAGAGGACTGGCAGCGAATAGATGGTGTTGCTACTGAAACTTTGTGGGGATAAGAGTGCACAAGTGATTGACACGGTGATAGTTCCTCGAGAAAATGTGGTTTGCTAAAAAGAGGAATCAACTTTTGAATGTAGAGTACTTTTTTCTGCTTTTGTTTCTTATATCCTTCACAGGAGCTGCTGATAAGAAGGCCAGGTTTGCTTTTCCTTGTGAGCCTCCTAGGACATCAAGATCATACAGGGGATATTGTGAACAAAGTATTCTTTTTTGATGTGTTCATATTTCCCAATAATTTGTATATTATTAAAAAACAAATCCATCGATTTTTATTTTCAATTGGCAGTTCATTATCACTTATAGTCTCCAATAATTGTGCCAAATTTCATTGAATTCACCAGAAATAAACTGGCATGTTCTAGAGTAAAACCAGTTAGAATCTCGTATTATTTTTTTGCAAGCAATAAGTGATCACCAACTTCCAACATGAAAGCTATAAAATATACTATAATGAGAAAAAAAAACACTATAGCAAATTTGAATGTGGTTTGTGTTTTGTTTCAGGTGCTGATTCTGACCCTGAAGAAGTGCATTCCAAATGTGCTGCGTTATTCCATTTGCCTTCTGATGGTGTTTGCTGGGTACTGCTTATGTGGGTGGCTGGTTCTAGGACCATATCACTTCAAGGTAAAGTGTATTTTTCTACATATATATCTTTCCACAGCATACGCGCGCGCGCCCACACACACACACACACACACTGGAACGAATATTCAGACCATACACACACACGCACACGTACACAGCAGCTATAGAGCTACAACACATCACATGGAGGAGTGAATTACGGCCACATCAGGACTACCTAGCAAGTTGGTGAAGGGAGGGGAGCAAAATAGTGCCAGATTAAATGAATTTTTAGTGCCTAAATTTGAAAAGTGTACACTGGGGCGGTTTGTTTACATTCTGTTGGCAAGATGGCGGAGGGTGGTGGTGGTGTAACCCCGACTGGATTGACACCAAGGTTTGAGGGTTTTAGGAAGGAGGATGTGGAGGATGGCAGAGAGTTGAATTACAGATTATAAATGAGAAAGATACAACAATTGGAGGAAATGGTAGAGAATATGAGGACCATATGGGAATCTTTCAAAGGAGAATTGGAGTCTGTCAAGGGTGAGCAGAAGAAAGTCACGAAGGAGTTAATAGAAGTTAAGGAAGAGTTGAAAGTAATGAAGGAAGTAAATGGTATACTAAAAGAAGAAAATAAGAACCTCAATAGCCAACTCAATATGGAGATGACACAAGTCAAGAAGATAAATGAGGAAGTTAACTTGTCAGTTAGGACACTCGAAAAGAAGCAATCTGAATGGATCAAAGAGAGTGAAGTGAAGGGAGAATCTCTGAGGAAGATAATAGAAGATCAACAAAAGGAAAAAGAGAAGGGGATAAAGGAGAAAGTGATTAGTGTAATTAAAGAAAAACAGAAACTAGTAAGAGATACGGTAGACAAGATAAAGTGTGTAGTAATCTTTGGTGTTAAGGAAGAAAAAATTGTAAGTAAACTGGACAGAGAAGAAAAGGAGAAGGAGGGAATACATACAATGTTGACAGAAGTTACAGAGGAGCCGGGCCAAGCGGCGAACTTGATTGAAGAATTTTATAGAATTGGAAAATTTGAAGAAGGAAAAGATAGACCTTTAAGGATAAAGTTTGCTACGCAGGTTCAGGCTGAAGAGGTGATAATCGGATCCTGGAAACTAGCTGGAAAGGAGGAATTTAAAGGTATATGGATTAATAAGGATTTGAACGAGGAAGAGAGAAAGCAATTGAAGGATTTAGTCATAGAGGCAAAACAAAAAAACGAGGAGAGGACAGAAGAAGAGAAGAAACAGTTCTACTGGAAGGTCAGAGACCTGAGGTTAACGAAGAAATATATCAGGAAGTAAGAAAAATATGTTATACCAATGTTAGTGGACTGATGTCAAAAAGGACAGAGGTTGATGAGTATCTTGAAAGAGCAAAGCCTGATGTGTTAATATTATGCGAAACTAAGTGGAAAGATGAGTGGCCATTACCAGATATTGGAAAAAATAAGTATGAGGTATGGATGAAAAACAGAGATGGTAAAGAAGGTGGTGGAGTGATGATATTGACGGAAAAAGGTGTCAAAGTGGAAAGAGTGGAAATAAGCAAGAATAAGTCAGAGGTCATAAGGGTTGTTGTTAATAATAGTAAGGGAAAATTAATGACATATGTGGGGGTTTACGTATCGCCCCTGACAAATGCTTGGTCAAGAGATGATCATGAGAGAATGTTGGAGGATACAATAAGTGAGATGGATAGGATAGTATCACAAGAAAAGAATGTACTTGTGGTGGGAGACTTTAATTGCAAGGAAATCAATTGGGAAGACAAAACTTTTCAAGGAGGAGAAAATTCATGGAGTAGTAAACTCGTAAATTGGGCTGAGGAAAACCTAATGATTCAATGGATTGACTGCGAAACGAGATTCGGGGAAGGGGAAAAGACATCAAGATTGGATTTGCTGTTTACCAGTGATGCAGAAGGTATAGGAACAATAAATTATGAATGTCCTGTAGGCAAAAGTGATCATGTGCTAATTGAAATAGGTCTCAGTATAGAATCTTTAAGGACAAATGAGGAGTACAAAGTGGAAAGATATAGATATTACAAAGCAAACTTCGTAGAAATGAGGAAATACTTTGAAAGTGTAAATTGGAGTTGTTTTGAGGAAGCAGATAATGTACAGGTGAAATGGGATGAGTTTGTCAAGATATACAATATTGCAGTGGACAGGTATGTTCCAAGAGGGAGAATAAATTTGAAAAAGGGTAAAGAATGGTACAATGTTAAGTGTGACAGGGTTAGAAAGTGCAAGGTGAGTGAATGGAATAGATGGAGGAAAATAGAGACGGAAACTGCATGGAGACGTTATGTGGAAGCGAGAAATGAATGTGTAAGGATTTTGAGGACAGAAAAACAAAATTATGAGGACATTATGGAAAAATGTAGGAGTGACTCAAGATCATTGTATAGACATATTAACGGAAAAATGAAGAAAAGTGAAGGTATAACTGGATTGAAGGTTGATGGAAGAAAATATGACGAGGTACAGGAAATGGCGGAGGTGATGAATGAAAGGTTTCAAACAGTATTTACCGAAGAGGGCGACTTTGACTTGGCAAATGAGGAGTTGACCGAAAACCAGTTGAGAGGAATAGAAGTAAGTCAGGAGGAAGTTATGAAATTGATGGAAAATTTGGATGTAAATAAGGCGGCTTGTCCAGATGGAATTTCAAATTGGATTCTGAAAGAATGTAGAAATCAGTTGGTGGATAAAGTTTATAGCCTGGTGAGGTTGTCGTTGATGAAAGGAAAAGTGCCAAAGGATTGGAAAAGAGCAAATATTGTATCAATTTACAAGGGTGGAAGTCGAGAGGATCCACTGAATTATAGACCAGTGTCCTTGACGAGTGTAGTAGGAAAAGTATGTGAGAAGATTATAAAGAAAACTTGGATGGAATATCTGGAGAGAAATGATGTGTTGACAAGATGCCAGTTCGGATTCAGGAGAGGGAGGTCATGTTCCTCAAATTTGTTGTCATTTTATTCAAGGGTCATAAATGTTGTACAAAAGAGAGATGGTTGGATGGATGGGGTCTACCTGGATTTGAAGAAGGCCTTTGACAAGGTACCACATAGGAGACTATTATGGAAGATAGGGAGGTATGGAGGAATTGGAGGACGATTGTTGGAATGGATGAAGGATTATCTTCATGAGAGGGAAACGAGAACGGTAATAAGGAATAATAATACTTCCTGGTTGAAAGTTACTAGTGGATACCCCAAGGGTCAGTGCTGGGACCGATCATGTTTGGTATATACGTAAATGACATGGTTGAAGGAGTTGACAGTCATATCAACTTGTTTGCCGATAATGCCAAATTGGTGAGAAAAGTGCAGAATGTGAGAGATTGTGAGAAATTGCAAGAGGACCTTGATAAGATTGGTAGATGGAGTGAAAATTGGCAAATGGAATTTAATTTGAGTAAGTGCAAAGTCATAGAATTTGGAAAAAGCAAAAGGAGAGTGAACTATAATTACAAAATGGAAAATGTTAGTTTGAAAAAGTCGAAGGAGGAGGTGGATTTGGGGGTGACTATTACGCGGAGTTTAATCCCGGATAGACATATAGATAAAATTACGGGAGAAGTGAGTAGTCTGCTAAGGAGAATCAAAATGGCTTTTTCTTACTCGGATGCCGATATGATGAGAAAACTGATTACTGCTATGATTAGACCGAGATTGGAGTATGCGGCGATTGTATGGTACCCTCACACAAAGAAAAATAGTAGAAAATTGGAGAGGGTGCAAAGGGCAGCCACCAAGATGGTACCGGAATTGAGAGAGTTGACATATGAAGAAAGATTGAGGAAACTGAAACTTCCTACGCTTGAGAGTAGGAGAGAGAGGGGGGACTTGATAGGAGTTTATAAAATGGTGAACAACCTGGATAGAATTGATGGAGAGTTGTTAAATCTGGAGGCCAGAAGTACAAGGGGACATGGAAAGAGGCTGAAGAAGGAGCGTTGTATCAGGGACATCAAGAAGTACAGTTTTCCGCACAGAGTGGTCAACACCTGGAATGAATTAAGTGGAGATATTGTAAACGCCACCAGTGTACACAGCTTTAAAGCCAAGTTGGATAAAGTAAGATATAAAGACGGGACAATATGAGATTACTCCCCTCCCGTAAACCACAACTAGGTAAATATACACACACACACACACACACACACACACACACACACACACACACACACACACACACACACACACACACACACACACACACACACACACACACAAACAAACAAACGCAAAAGGTATGGCAGAGGTGTTGAAAGTAAAAAAAAAAATGGAAGAAAAGAGTAGTTTCCATGCAACAAGGAGCACTCAGATAAAATGGGGTGAGTTCATCCAAATATACACGGAGGGCATAGATAGATATGTCCTAAAAATGGCTATTAGAGAAAAGAAAAAGAATGAAGGGTTTAATCGAAGATGAGAATTAGCAAGATTGGAAAGAGAAAAGGCATGGAACAAGTGGATGAAAACAGGAGGAAGAAACTTATGGGAGAAATACTAAACAACTAGAAATAATATGTAAAAATCGGAAGAGAAGAAAAAAGTTTTTTTGAGAGAAATATAATAGAAAATTTTAAAAACGAATCAAAACTTTTCTGTAAAAAAGGTGTTAGTACAGTGGTCAGTGTCAGTGTCAGTGTCAGTGTCAGTGTCAGTGTCAGTGCTGACAGACGATATTACATTTAGGCCCTATAGATTCCGCTGCTATGAGTGATGACAGATAATACTTCATATATCAGTTCATATTCTACTTAGGACATTGTGTTTCATGTCTTTACAATCAGTAATGATTGCTGAACCATGGCTGAACCTAAAAAAATATTTTACAACTTTTGCAAATAGGAAATTAACATAAAGATTACAAGTTTGAGTGAAAAATCGTGTGGGAGTTGTGTATAAAGCATATTGTTTATAGCAAAAATTTCTGGCAAATTCGCAATAATGTTGAATAATTTAAACATTAACTAGAAATATATAGAGTACTTTTTAATGGATAGGTAATATATATAGTCAGAAATAAACAATATATGATAAAATAACTAGTATCCCTCTAGCGGCGGCATCACCAACCACTGAACAAAACAATGGAGACGTGCAAGTGAGAGGGAGAGTTAAAAACATTTAGAGACACCATTATTACCTTGGCCGCGTTCAGCGAGGTGGGGGGGGGGTGAAGAATTTGCCCACCGAACGATATTGGACACATAGCGACGTCGCTATATGTTTTCTTTTTTTTAGTGTTGAGATAATCAGCTGATTGAGCCAACATGGCGGCGCACCCTCTTCATGGGCACCTTTATCGCCGTAGAAAAAACTTGCTGATTAACATATAATAGAGTCTGGAGCAATTATAGCCGCAGTAAACACAGTATTTAGGTGGCAAGAAGATGTGAGGATATAAAAGAAGCCGTAAACTCTTGTGAGAGTACTGATATAGCGTAGGTGATTGTGTGGCTGGTAAATTTTTAGCTCTCCCAATGCACTTGGATGTAAATAACACACTTTTCGTATAAAAAATTATCCATTTCGAACGATTTTGACATTGATTTTCGTCGCAAATGCATATCTAATAAGACATCCTCATCAACCCCCAACAATTCTGGGGACCTGTGGGAATGCGGGTTTTTTGGGAGAAGACAAAATACAATGATTGTCAGTAAATAGTTTGTTATTTCTGCATAACTACTGCTTCGACGATATCGATATAAATATGAAGTCGTACATACTATACATCTAGTGTACTCAACACGTCTGTAAAGGTTTCAGGCGGTTATGTTATGTTAGGTTATGGGGTATAATTTTACATCTTCACCATTATGGAGTCTGTATACGAAATAAAATGTCTGCAATTCGTCCAACTCCCTACTCTTGCTCATAGAGAACATTTGATAGCTTCTAAATTAACCTAGGTAAAGTCTTTTGAAGACGAACCAGTCCTGATAGATTTTTATGTGTTTTGAATAAATGTGATGTTTGTTATGCAATGCATTTTTTCCCAAAGGTAAAAATTGCCACAAAAAAGTGAAATTAATTCAAACCATCAAAGTCAATAAGAAAAAAAAATTTTTCAGTAGCCTTAAGCAAACCTAATTAACCTAAGCAAACATAATCAAACCTAACCTAACCTATCTGAGCAAGTATCTGAGGTTGAATTTGCAGTGCATTATAAAGATAACGAAATATCGAGTGGGTCATCTTACGAATCTTTACCTGATTTGGTTAAAGAAGGTTAGATTTAGTTAGGTTAGTCTTACTTAGATTTGCTTAGGTTAGATTAGTTTTAATTAGGTTTGCTTAGGTTTACTGAAATTTTTTTTTCTCCTATTGATTTTGATGGTTTCGAATTAATCTGACTTTTTTGTGGCAATTTTTACCTTGAGGAAAAAAAATTGCTTGGCATAACAAACATCAGATGAATTAAAAACACATCAAAATCTATCAGAAAAAATTGCTGTCAAAAAAAGACTGGGTCGTCTTACGAATCTTTCCCTAAACCTAACCTAACATAACAAATTAACCAAAATCCTAACCTACATTGACAAACATCAGAACCTTGTTAAAACGAAACGAAACTTTACTTTTCGAAGAGATCTCTCTGAAAACATTGAATATCTCACAAACTAAGAATTTACGACAGAATTTGGATTAAGAAAACATAAAAATGCAACAGGTATTGCAAAAGTACAGCTCTGAATTTTCAGAGCATTCTGATGATGTAAATTAATACTGGTTAGGTTACATTAGGTTGTGGTTAGATTAGGTTTGGCTAGGTACAGTTTGGCTCGGTTATATAAGCTTTTTATATTTCATTACCCAAAAGTTAGGCATTTTACTTTAGATTATTTTCCTTATTACTTTTCAAAGAGATGTCACAGAAAATAATGAATATCTCACAAACTAAGAATTTGCGACAGAATTTGGAATAAGATCTTATCAAAATGCAAAAGTACAGCTCTGAATTCTCTAGAGATTCTGATGATATAAATTAATACTGGTTAGGTTACGTTAGGTTATGGTTAGATTAGGTTTGGCTAGGTACGGTTTGGCTCAGTTAGGTTCCGTTATATAAGCTTTCTTTATTTAATTACCCAAAAGTTAGGCATTTTACTTTTGATATTTTTTTCCTGATTGTCATATTATAGCCTGAATCTAGGTAAATTTCTCGAAGTAAATTGCTAGACAGTAAATTGCTCAAGAAATAATTTCTCAAACTATCAATTGCTCGACAGGAAATTGCTTAAGGAAATAACCTAACCTAACCTAAATAAAAATTTATCCGTTCTTGATTCTAACTTTTCAATTAATAAAAAGTAATTTTTTTTTATGAGCTATGTTTCATATTGTTTTCTAAGTAGCAATAGTAGGATTACGTGACTCAGAAGATGATCCCAGCATTGTACATCCTTCTTGGCAACTCACCCAGTCTTTTCAGGTGTCCAAACCATCTGAATATTCATATTAAATTATTGTTGTAATTTACTTAAAAAGTAATGTCTTTTTAGGTAAACATGATAGAAAACCAAGAAAATTTATTGACTTGTACAATACAATAGATTATTCTTAGATTATAAACAAACATTCAAGACACAAACCCATATACATAAATGAATACAAGTATGTAGAAAACTATGTACATACATGTTTGGGAGACTGCACTGTGTAAAAATTTAAAATGAAAGTAGTTGAGGAATAATATGGAGATAACATTATTGTCTTTTCCCGAGGTTATTACTTACATGTCAGATATAATTAAGGTGTTTCCCTATCAAGTCTGTCATTTTATATCGCCTCTGTCTGTATGTAGACAGTTAGGTACAGTAGGCGTTGTGTTATCAATAGTCAGATTTTAGGGCGTTTCTTGACCATCTGTTGTAAGACCAATTCCAATTCCTGATTACCGAGATGGCGATATTAAACTGCCTTACTTCATCATATACACGAATGTATTGACTTCACTGTCTTAATTACTTATTCTACAACTTCAAAAGACCTTAGTACATTGTTTCTGGGTGAACCTCAGTCTCTGACAGATCAGAAACTTAGCTTAAACGTCTCCGACAGTGGAAATCTAAGAATCTGTGGCTAAAATGTAAACAAAAAACACAGGGCTCATAGTGTTCCCCAAGGGATCCTTGCAGCCCTAAAACAAGAACAAAAAACACTACCAGTCTCAGTCCAAGTCCCCTCGGCACATGCTCTGAGACCATAGTGATGCATATCGATGACATCGATGCCATCGCTACGAAATGCGGCGTTGTGATTGGCTGAGCTCGGCTCATGATCGATGCGGGAGGCGCTACCGAACGCGGGGCTTGTCTCTACCGCACGTACTGCCTACCACAGCACGGCACAGATACACATACACAGCCGTGCCGCCAAGTAGGGTGGAAGCAACATAATGAAGGCAGTAATAGAGGTAATTATGATGTGTTATTAGTAGCGTTTTGTTACGTCTGTAATATAGCCCAGCACAACATACTCTCATCACTAAACGCTAAGCATCCATCCTTCATTCTCCAACATAGCCCAGCACAACATACTCTCCCATCACTAAACACTAAGCATCCATCCTTTATCCTGCAACATAGCCCAGCACAACATACTCTTATCACTAAACACTAAGCATCCATCCTTCATCCTGCAACATAGCCCAGCACAACATACTCTCCCATCACTAAACACTAAGCATCCATCCTTCATCCTGCAACATAGCCCAGCACAACATACTCCCATCACTAAACACTAAGCATCAATCCTTCATCCTCCAACATAGCCCAGCACAACATACTCCCATCACTAATTGGTGTCTTAGGATTTAATAATTGTCGCCCACCGATGACGTATGTTGACTAATTTGCTCTTTGTTGCTCATAAACATATTCTTCACATCAGTCTGAGGTGTTTGCTTTTTGTTTGAGGTTTCTATGATGATTTTAAGTATTTTATTCAAATAAAACAAACAAAAAATCGCCTCAGCACCCATTTGCGAAAACCCGATTTCGAGTGCACAGTCACGTATGGTGTATTCTATGGTATTGCATATTAATATAGAATACATGGGCTATGCATGTAAGTGTTTTCAGATTGAAATTCCAATATTCCTGGAAATTATTGCAAATTTTGTGTTTTTCTTGGTTTCTTAGGATTTAATAATTGTCGCCCACCGATGAGGTATGTTGACTAATTTGTTTTTGTTGCTCATAAACATATTCTTTACATCACTCTGAAGTGTTTGCTTTTTATTTTAGGTTCCTATCTTAATTCTAAGTATTTTATTTGATTTTTCTAAAAACCTGCCGTAGGGCCTGTTTGCAAAAGGTCCGATTTCTAGTGTCCAGTCAAGTATGGTGTAGTCTATGTATATACATATACATAAATATATATATATATATATATATATATATATATATATATATATATATATATATATATATATATATATATATATATATATATATATATACACACACACACACACACACATATATATATATATATATATATATATATATATATATATATATATATATATATATATATATATATATAATGTATGTATATATATATATATATATATATATATATATATATATATATATATATATATATATATATATATATATATATATATATATATATATATATATATATATATATATATATATATATATATATATTTACATATACTTATATATATGAATATATATATATATATATATATATATATATATATATATATATATATATATATATATATATATATATATATATATATATATATGTATATGGAAAAATTAAAAGAGGGAAGGAGTAGATAATCTAAAGGTAGAAGATACAGTATACGAAGATGCATTACAACCGGCTGAGGTGGTGAATAAGAACTCTCAGACTGCATTTACAAGAGAAAGTGAATTTATAATTCATAATATTATAGCAATGGAAAATTTAATGGAAAACATAAAAGTAGACGTAAAAAAAGTAAAATAACTGATGGAAAGCCAAGATATAAGAAAAGTGCCAGGTCCAGATGGAGTGTTAAATTGGATGATGAAAGAATGCAGCAACCTGCTAGCAGGAAAGTTATATAGTATAACTGAGAGTTCACTAAAAGAGAGCAGAGTATCGCTACATTGGAAAAGAGCAACTATTGTGTCAATTCACAAAGGAAGAGATGAAGAAGAACCAATAAATTACAGACTAGTATCATTAATAAGCATTGTGGCAAAATTTTATGAAAAAATAGTGACGTTGATTGAAGTGTATGGAAGAGACAAACAAGCTCTCAGGTGATCAGTTTGGATTTAGAGGAGGAAGGTATTGTGTAACAAATTTATTAAGCTTTTATTCAAGAGTGATTGATGCGACACAGGAAAGAGAAGGGTGGATTGATTGCATCTACCTGGACCTCAAGAAGGTTTTTGACAAGGTACCTCACAAGAGACTACTCTGGAATCTAGAAAATGTAGGAAGATTGAAGGGTGGTTTGCTGAAATGGATGCAAGACTTTTTGAGCAACAGAGAAATGAGAACAGTAATAAAAGATCAGAAGTCAGAATGGTGCAGTGTGAAAAGTGGAGTTCCTCAAGGATCAGTATTGGCCCCAGTGATGTTCTTGGTCTATGTAAATGATATGACAGAGGGAGTGAATAGTTGTTTGAGTATTTGCAGATGATGCCAAATTACTAAGAAAAATAGAAAGTAAAGAGGACAGAACATTTACAAAAGGATGTATATAAGATTCACAGATGTAGTAAACTTTGGGAAATGGAGTTTAATGCCAAAAAGTGTAAAGTGCTGGAAATAGGGTCTAGTAGAAGTGAGACAAAGAGGAAAGTATGCGATGGGAAATTAATGGATAAACAAAATAAATGTTGAAAAAGATTTGGGAGTATGGATTACAGATAATTTGTCACCAGATAAACATATTAATACAATCACAGGAGATAGATATCAGCTGCTGAGAAATATAAGAATGGCTTTCAAATATCTGGATGAAGAGATGATTAACAAATAGATAGCATCATTGATTCGACCAAAGTTAGAATATGCGGCAGTGATTTGGTCACCACACAAAAAGGATATAAAGAAGCTTGAGGGATTACAAAGAGCAGCTACAAAAATGGTTCCAAGCCTGAGAAATGTACCTTATGAAGAAAGACGTTCTAGACTGAAACTACCAACTCTTGAAGAAAAAAAAAAGAGAAAGGGGAGACTTTACAGCAGTGTATAGAGCATCAAAAGGTCTGGAAATAAGTGATAGAAATTATCTGTGTGTGTGGGACGACAGAACAACAAGAGGACACAAGAATAAACTGAAAAGGACTACATACAAGAGAGACATTATAAGAAAATACAGCTTCCATATAGAAGCATAGAAGCCTGGAATAAACTTGATGCAGAAGTAATTAATGCAAGAAATATTCATTTTAAAAGCAAACTGGATATTAGTAGATTTGGAGACGGGACAGTACGATTCCTGTATGTTGCAACTAGGTAAATACAAATGGATAAATACACACAACCAGAATCATTGATGGAGTGATAATGACCTTGTCCCAACCTATAGCTAAGAGAGAGCCAGTTTCGTGCATAGTACTAATGAAAGATATTTTTGTCTTTCTAGTGAAAGTGACATGGATAGCATGATGATTTAATTAGCATGCTGATATTTAAGAAAGTATACATAAAATCTTTGGAAAATGTTAGTTTCTTGAAAGACAGTCTTGAAAATTTGTGTTCATCTTATACAAAGATGAGTCTTGTTCACCAAAAAATATGATACGTATGAAGGATTTATGTACTCTGTGTTTTTATATTTTGTTATCTACCAAAACAAACATTCAAAGCCTGTTACTCTGCCCCACAGTTCCGCTCGTTCTCATCTACAATGGAGTGCCTCTACTCTCTCATAAATGGAGATGATATGTTTGCTACTTTTTCGTCTACCTCGGGCAAAGATCCTATGATTTGGTGGTTCTCCCGCATCTACCTCTACTCCTTCATATCTCTATTCATCTATGTGATACTCAGTCTCTTCATTGCCATCATTATGGATGCCTACGAAACAATCAAGGTCAGTGATGAATTGTAATGAACACTTTATATTAGGACAGTATTTGAATCAACACAGTGTGAAATAGGGATCTGTTATCTCTGTAGAGATATCAGATAACTATTTTTCCTAAATTGATCCTAATGACTGCCTAACAATAACAGGAACTTTTATTAACAAAGTTGTGGTAGGAATGTAAATCCACTGTTGTATATGTCAAAAGAAAAAGTTATCCCATTTAACATCAACTACAAATAAATTTTACATCATTAGTATCAGCATGAACATTTTTGAAAATTGACATTATATGCACAATCAACAGCTTTTTAATAATTTTCAATTGTAGCCCAAAATTATGTACCATATATTCTGGCATCAAAGATGCACCCATATTATAATTTGATACATTTTGAAATAAACTTTCATATCACATCTTTTTCAAGTTCTTGCCACTCAGCTGCAGTCCCATTAAAGTTACGTTTACTTATTAATGCAGGTTTCAACAGGTACTCATGCCTCCTCTAATAATGGATAAATTCAGATGAAGGTGTTCCATAATGCTTCTCTGCAGCCATGTTGCCATGTTTCTTTCCACAGTCAATAACTTGTAACTTGTATTCAATGGTGTCGTTTTTAATGTAGAGACTATAATATTGGGAGTGCTAAAGATATACTTGAGTCAGCTGAACAGAGTACTCCTAC
>JAXIVD010000369.1:155000-173166 GCA_036785275.1 Cancer borealis
TGGCATGAATTTCAGAGAGCAGCTTCAAAATTCCCGGGTTGGCGTGCCATCGTTTTCAGGAGGCGCCGTTTATGTTTCCATGGTGCTGTACCCAGAATCAGCTGTATGCTCATGCTTCTGACAGCAAATAGGCATTCCTCCTCATTTATTTGCAGTAATTGTTAAAATCTGCTGCTTTATAGCCCCATCATGAAATCGGCGAATAGAAGAAGTGCGTTAAACACAAACATTGCTTATTGTCAATCGCAAAGAAAGTTGAACTTAAAAAAAACTTGATATTGATGTGTCTGTGTGAAATGTTTGTTAAATATAAGGCATTGGATCTTCAACAATCTATGATATAAAGAAAAAAATTTAAATGTTAGTTTTTTTTACTGACAATGGATAAAAAACAGTTGTTTGTAAGGAAGTCAATGACAGAAGGAAAATATTCTCATCTGGACCAAGTGGCTAATAGATACACAATTTTATCAGTAGTATGGTGGCTCAACTTGCCTCAGTTGTTGTGGCTCAACTTACCCCATCCTTGATTTTCTAATATATGTCCACGTATCACCTAATAACAGCATGCCTTGGTTTATTACTTATTCCCTGCAAATGCACTTAAAGTTATGCTATACATTGAAGTTAAGAGGTCAGGCAATATCTAAATAATATATGAATAAACTTAGCATATACCTGTTTCATAGTTTTTCACTTTTAGAGCTGGAATTTTTTTTTTGGGGGGCATCTCATCAGCGTCTGCTGCTAGGCTTAAAACAATATGGGGAGGGTTGGAATAGTGTTATTGCTTTCCCATATATAGCGTTAGTTCTCTGGTCCAGCTTTTCAAGAGTGGTATTAGGGGGGTTAAAAATTCCCTCAAACACCCTCCATAATACATTAAATATAAATAAATAAAGGCATTATAAGACAAAATATGTGAATTTAAGTAATTACCTTTATTTGTACTGTAATGATGAGTGCCTGAGTCACATGAAATCAATTCTATTCAAAGTTGAAGGATAATGTGGCTATGTTCCCTCCGAGATGAAAGGACAAATCATTTAACAACCCCTTCCCCCAGGTACCTAGGAAAACCTGGGAAAGTAAAGTTTTTGAAACACCTCTGAGATGTGAGCAGTAGGTTATAATAATCACCATTGCTCAAGTGGAGTTTGTTCGATCTTGGTTATCCTGCCATTATACTTAGAGTGTACTGTCATAAATGCTACCAAATTCTGAAACAAGATTTTCAGCTTTTCCCTTCTATCTGTAACAAGAGCTGCATCATCTACAAGTAATAATTGACTCGCCTACCATTATCTCTGCCCAATTTACATAATTTTTGCTTCTTTATCCTAACCTAGCTTTTACTATACTATGCCATTCCAGGTGTTGGACAACCACAGAATCACATGTCCCTGTCTTAGACTAACCTATACTTGTATTTGATACATGCAAAATTTTCTGGTCTGCTTTAGTGATGCTACTTTCCCTATTCCCAGAACTGTTATGAAGATGGCTTCCCACAAAATGAATTGATGAAGTTTGTTGAAGAGTGCACTGAGGAACCGTCCAGTGGAGTCTTTCAGGATGAGGATGACCATACCATCCACGATGTAATAAATTCCATCTGTTGTTGTGGCTATGAGTAAGTACTACCAGCATGTTAAATTATTTGAAGTGGAAGGTAGAGCACCAACAGGTAGATAAAAAAAAAGACAATATTAGGCTATAAGTAAGGCTCTGGAAACTGGAAGACCTGAAAATCAAACTGCATATAATTATGCAGTTTGGTAAGGTTCACATAGCTGACTTCTTACCTTTGTGAACATGCAACCTGCTTTCTATTATCTACTTTTTCTTAATTTATAAAATCATCACTCACATATCAGAACTAATGTAGCCAAAGGCAGTCAGGATAACAAAACAAGTTGCAAGTTATGTGTTAGAGTAACAGTTCAACCCCCACCAACCTACCAACCCACCACCCACTTTGCCTCTCAACCTGGTTGGGGTGAAAGGAAGGCTACACACTATATTACAGTATTAAGATATACAGCACATGAAATAAACTTTCCAGCTCAATCTTTAGCAAGGGATACTAATCAGTGTTACAATGGTACACTAAGTTTAGTTTTGCACTTTAATGTGTCTGCAAAAGAAGCACACAAAACTTAAATCTGTTAAAGCTAGAACATTTATCTCATGGCGGAAGGGTTAATTAGCTCCGAGGTCATTCAAAAATTCGTTCCGATCCCTATCATATTTCCCACCATAAAAGATGCACTTATAATATGATAAGTAATATTTTAGAAAAACCCAAAATATCACATTTCATCTGGTTTTCAAATATTTCCTGTGAATTATAATACATTGGTTAAAGACCAAAAAAGGCATTGTCCTACGGCACTAGTTGAGCTAAATATGACATTAAACCATGCCCTCTTTATAGGCTAGCAAAGGAGAGGCTTCTTCAATTAACACATTTTTATAAAACAATTATGTATTTGTTCTATTGTTTATGGAATTTTTTTGTGTAACATCGCATGCAGTCCCTAAACATTCCATTGTAAATGCAGGGTACTTAATTAATTAAAGACCATTGTTTTGTTTTTCAGAGCAGTAGCTTTTATGCCCTTCATAATTCTAGTTAGACAAAATCAATTTACTGTAATCACAATCCAATTAGAATAGATATGCAAAATACTCTACTTATAAATAAATACATTTTCCTCCAATTTAGCAGGCAATGTACATGTACACCCATCCATAGAAATATTTAACAGGTGACATCACACATCCTTGTCTCACGTCTCACTTTACTAAATACTCCTCTACCATAATTTTAATTGCAGATATTTAGTCCACACAACCATTTTCCTATTCTTCCTGGTCCGTTTGCCCAGTTTTATTTCATGCAATGTGTCTACTTCGCTCCAATTGATCCCTTAACTCGTAAGAGATCAATCACTTACAAGTACATGAAATCAGAGGTTACTCCCTATGATCAATCACGTACAAGTACGTTTGTCACTTTAGCCGCGTTTTTGTTGTCCATGTGCGGGATTGGGTTTCGAAGAACGTCTTGGGGCCGTCTTGGGCCCAATCTGTGGCCATCACAAAAACACTTTCTTGACTTGGTGCCAAAATATTATTATCTGACTTGCAAACTTTCCTAAAAACTTTATTAAAAGTAAAACATAGCTACTGTACTTTTATTTGAAATTATTTGGCGACATATTAATTTCCTTTTTGTTATGGTTGCCGAAATTAATGTCCATGCCGAAAATAATCCTACAAAATGTATAACCAAAACTAAGCTGCATAATCTAAGTGGGGTCTTACTAGTGTTAAATACAACCTCAGAATGACCTCAGAACTTCTATTTGTCACACACCTGCCAATAAATCCCAGTATCTTTCAATTTATCTATGTCTAACTATAATACATTGTTCCCTGGGGCCCAAGTCACTGCTTACTTGAACTCCCAAAACTCCCTCTCACTATATGACCTTCTTAAGGTAGTGTCATTTAATGTGTAGTCTACAGACCTATTACCGGTAAAGATTCGTAAGATGACCTATTCGATATCTCCTTACCTTTAGTATGCACTGCAAATTCAAACTCAGAAACTTGTTAAGATTATCTCAAACAGTTATGCCCCTGAATTACAGAAAAAATACGATTTATTTATAGGTTACATTAGGTTTGGTTAGGTTAAGTTAGGTTTTGTTTGGTTCGGTTACGTTAGGTTTAGTTAGGTTAGTTTTGGTTAGGCTTATTGAACTGCAGCTCTGGGAAGGTTATGCTAACAAAGATATTTTATTTGTTAATTTTTTACATCTTCACCATAATGGCGTGTGGCTATGAAAGAAAATGGCTTGTGTTCATCTTAATGTTTTCTAATTGCCCTTGCTATATGATAACTTCTAACATCTACATATTCATTATTAAACACTGTTGATTCAATGTACTAAACTCGTATCTTGAACACATGGAAACTGACAAATTATAGATCGAAGTACTTAGAGATAGGTTGTCATCCACTATTCATCTGCTATTAGTACGGCCTGTGCCTTATTATTTACCTGATAAAGCATCTTTTGAGTTATGTTAGGTTGATTATGTTATGTTAGGTACGGTTTAGTTCGGCTAGGCTCGGTTATATAAGCTTTTTACCCCAAACTTAGGCACATGCCGTATCTATAAGCGAGCTCTATGAGGATACAATATTCGTTAGGTTATATTTAGATTAGGTTAGATAATGTTATGTTAGGTTATATTTGGTTCAGTTGTATAAGCTTTTTATATTTTATTATCCCAAAGTTAGGCTCGTGCCGTATCTATAAGCGAGCATAATGAGGATACAGCATTCGTTAGGTTATGGTTAGATTATGTTATGTTATGTTATGTTTGGTTAGGTACGGTTTGGTTCGGTTATATAAGCTATTCATATTAACCAAAGATAGGCACGTGCCGTATCTATAAGCGAGCACTTAGGTACGGCTGCCGTACCTGTAAGCTGTGCTATTATATATATTTATATATATTTATATATATATATATATATATATATATATATATATATATATAATTTTTTTTTTTTTTTTTTTTTTTTTTTTTTTTTTTTTTTTTTTTCAGTGAAAAGGTACTGGCTAAGGGAAAAATAAATGAAGTATAAAATTTAAAAAATCCCGCTTGTCGCCAGACCCTGTAAAGAAGACAGTAGGAGAAATATAAACATGGGAGTGCAGTTCAATTTAGTATGAGAGGTGTCTTCACACTCCTCTTATGAAAGAGTTTAAGTCATAGACAGGTGGAAAAACAGACAAAGGAAGAGAGTTCCAGAGTTTACCAGTGTAAGGGATGAAAGAGTGAAGATACTGGTTAACTCTTGCATTAGGTAGATGGACAGAATAAGGATGAGCAGAAGTAGAAGTCTTGTGCAGCGAGGCCGCGGGATGGGGGAGGCATGCAGTTAGCAAGTTCAGAAGAGCAGTCAGCATGAAAATAACAGTAGAAGATAGATAAAGATGCAACATTGTGGCGGTGACTTAAAGAATCAAGAAAGTCAGTTAGAGTTGAGCCCCCCCAGACATAAGAGCCATACTCCATACATGGGCAGATAAGGCCCCTGTACAGAGCAAGCAGCTGAGAGGGAGAGAAAAATGGACGCAGATGCCATAGGACACCTAACTTCTTGGAAGCTGATTTAGCAAAAGTAGAGATATGAAATTGCCAGTTTAGATTTTTAGTAAAGGATAGACCGAGTGTGTTTAATGTGGAGGAGAGGGGCAGTTGAGTGTCGTTGAAGAAGAGGGGATAGTTATCTGGAAGGTTATGTCGAGTAGATAGTTGTAGAAATTGAGTTTTTGAGGCATTGAACAGAATATGGTTTGCTCTGCCCCAATCAGAAACTAGTGAAAGATCAGAAATTAAGCGTCCTATAGCATCTCACCTTGAGTCATTTAATTCTTGTTGGGTTGGGCGTCGGTTGTACGACGTTGAAAAATGCAAGGTGGTGTCATCAGCATAGGAGTGGATAGGGCATTGAGTCAGATTTAGGAGATCATTGATGAATAATAGAAAGAGAGTGGGTGATAGGACAGAACCCTGAGGAACACCATTGTTGATAGTTTTAGGAGAAGAACAGTGACCGTCCACTACAGCAGCAATAGACTGATCGGAAAGGAAACTGGAGATGAAGGTACAGAGAGAAGGATAGAATCCGTAGGAGGGTAGTTTAGAAATTAAAGATTTATGCCAGGCTCTATTGAAGGCTTTTGATATGTCAAGGCCGACAGCAAAGATTTCACCAAAGTCCCTAAAAGAGGATGACCAAGATTCAGTTAGGAAAGCAAGATGATCACCAGTAGATCGGCTTTTACGGAAACCATACTGGCAATCAGAGAGAAGGTTGTGAGCTGATAGATGCCTCATTATCTTCTTGCTAAGGACAGACTCAAAGGCTTTAGAAAGGCAGGAAATCAAAGCTATAGGGCGGTAGTTAGAAGGATTGGAGCGGTCACCCTTTTTAGGGACAGGTTGAATGTGAGCAAACTTCCAGCAAGAAGGATAGGTACAAGTAGAGAGACACAGATGAAAGAGTGTGACCAGGCAGTGAGCGAGTTCGGAAGCACAGTTTTTGAGAACAATAGGAGGGACTCCATCTGGACCATAAACCTTCCGAGAATCAAGACCAGAGAGGGCCTGGAAAACGTCATGATAAAGAATTTTAATTTTAGGGATGAAGTAGTCAGAGGGTGGAGGAGTAGGAGGAATATGTCCAGTATCATCCAAAGTAGAGTTGATAGCAAAGGTTTGAGCGAAGAATTCAGCTTTAGAGAAAGAAGAGACAGCTGTGGGGCCATCTGGTTGAAGTAAAGGAGGGAAAGATGAAGAAGTAAAATTGTTAGAGGTATTATTGGCTAGATGCCAGAAATCACGAGAAGAGTTAGAGTTGGAAAGACTTTGACATTTTCTATTAATGAAAGAGTTTTTAGTAAGTTGGAGAATAGATTTGGCATGATTACGGGCAGAAATATATAGGGCATGAGTTTCAGCAGATGGATGGCTACGGTACCATTTGTGAGCCGCCTCTCTATCATTGACAGCACGAGAACAAGCAGAGTTAAATCAGGGATTTTTAGCTTTAGTATTAGAGAAAGTATGAGGAATGTATAGCTCCATGCCAGAGACAATCACCTCTGTTATGCACTCGGCACAAAGAGAAGGATCTCTGACATGGAAGCAGTAATCATCCCAAGGAAAATCAGAATGGTACTGCCTCAGGTCCTCCCACTTAGCAGAGTTGAAATGCCAGAAGCACCTCTGCTTAGGCGGGTCCTGAGGCTGCACTGGAATGATAGGACAGGTAACAGAAAGAAGATTGTGATCGGAGGAACCCAACGGAGAGGAAAGTTTAACAGAGTAAGCTGAAGGGTTGGAAGTTAGGAAAAGATCAAGAATGTTGGGTGTGTCTCCAAGGCGGTCAGGGATACGGGTAGGGAACTGCACTAGCTGCTCTAGGTCATGAAGGATAGCAAAGTTGAAGGTTTGTTCACCAGGTTGGTCAGTGAAAGAAGATGAAAGCCAAAGCTGGTGGTGAACATTGAAATCCCCTAAAATGGAGATCTCAGCATAAGGAAAGCGAGATAGGATGTGCTCCACTTTGGAAGTCAAATAGTCAAAGAATTTTACATAGTCAGAGGAATTAGGTGAGAGATATGCAGCACAGATGAATTTAGTTAGAGAATGACATTGAAGTCTTAGCCAGATGGTAGAAAATTCTGAAGATTCAAGATTGGGGGCACAAGAACAAGTAATGTCCTTACGCACATATGCGCAACAGCCAGCTTTGGATTGAAAATAAGGATAGAGAAAGTAGGAGGGAATAGAGAAGGGGTTGCTGTCAGTAGTCACAGCCAACTGTGTTTCAGTTAGGAAGAGAAGATGAGGTTTAGTGGAGGAGAGATGATGTTCCACAGATTGGAAATTAGATCTAAGGCCACGAATGTTGCAGAAATCGAGAGTAAAAGTGTTAGAGGAAGTGTCAAGACATCCGAGGTCGTCAGCAGAGGAGCAGTCCGACCTGGGGACATTTGTGGTCCTCTCCCCAGATGGGGACTCCGAGGCTGGGTGTGGTGAAGCCATTTTTAAATTTTGATTTGAAGAGAGTGTAAAGTGTAAGGTATAGTAATGTTATGTAGGTTGTAGAAGAAGTTGTCTTTAGAGGGCAGGCTGCAGCTGCTCTCTTGTGTAAATGAGACACTAAGGGAATTGGGAAGAGAGGACACGGACACGGACATCACCTGGTTCAGAGTGGTTGTGAACCCAGCGGATCAGCTGACTAGCTGCCTCCCGCCCCATCTGACCACTGCCCTGATACAATGCAGTGATGTTCTTATATTTTTGTCCCTCACCAATCACTCCACTAGCCATGGATCTATATATTTGTTGTGTTATCTCCCATGTAGTGCAAATGTGCTCATTTTGATGTATTTTTTTCAAAAATTGTGGAATTTTTTATATTAATTTATGGTTCTTTGGAGCTAATTAATTTTTTCCCATACGTTCTTCAGTTACCATAATGCACATTTACCATAACGAACGCTACAATGGAACAAATTATTTCCGTTATCGCGGATTCCACTGTATATTAGTACAGTTTCCCAGGATGTGGCTCTATGCATTGAGCCTTGCTTTATTTAACACTTGCTTCTACACTTGCGAGCATCTTGAGTAATATTTGTGTTAAGAAAGTGAAAGAAGAAAAGTTTTAATTCTAGTTAGAAAAAATACAACCAATAATTCTGTGAAAAAGTACTTCATCTTGAAAAAAAGAACCATCTTTTATGAAAACTTACGTCTTTTTTAATTAATAGACAACCATCATACATACACATGCATATCGTAGATTATTATTTAGGGCTATAAAATGAGTGGCAAATGACGTCAAAAAGATCGTACGTCTGGCAGCACCGTTCAGCAAGTCAGGTTTGACGGCATATAGGACGCACGGGCATATAAGACGCACCCCCATTTCAGCTGGTCAGATTCAGGGAAAAAAAGGTTTTAGTGTATTTAAGCATATATTGTTGAAAACAATCTAGCAGCACATTACACAAGCAGAAAACATTGCTGTATAAAAGCAAGTTGGCAGTACAGACAAGCAATATGCATAAGCAAAATATCTCAATAGTATTGTAATTGTAAAACATTGTAAATGAAACCAAAAAAACAAAATAACTAAAGCAGAAAACATTGCAAAGACACCTTAGCTATAGCAGAAAACATTGCTGTATAGCCTAAAAGCAAGCTGGTAGTACAGACATACAAAACAAAGAAATCACAATAGTAATAAAACTTTGAAAACTAAAATAAAGCCAGCAGTGCATAAAGCAAGAAATTAAGCAGAATTCATTTTATAAAAGCAATCTGCCACTACACTTGAACATAAACCAAAACACAGTAAGTAAAATGGGGAAACACTTTAATCATCTTCATAACCAGAAAAGTCTTCATCATCTTCATAACCAGAAAAATCTTCATCTTCAAAACCAGAAAAATCTTCATCATCTTCGTCCCTACTACTGGAATCACTGACTTCAAATAACGCATCATCTTCGGTGCCATCAAGGGCATTGCTAATGCCACACTTCTTAAAAGACTTCACAATGATTTCGGGTCAAACGTCATCCCAAGATTTTTTCTTCCACTCACCCACTTGGGCAATGGTGGGCCGCTTCATTCTTCCTGTGGGTGTGAGGTCATGATGTGGATCAGTCATCCACTTGTTCCAATGTTCCCGCATGTTTTGCTTAAATGGCTTATTTACAGACACATCTAAAGGCTGCAATTGGCTTGTCAGTCCACCAGGAATGACAGCTAACTGGGTTTTCAATTCACCCACCTTTTTTGTAATGGCTGCAGTTCTATGTGCTCTAAACTGATCCCAAACCAGAAGAGAGGGTTTTCTTAAGGCCTCTTCTATTTGTTCTCAATAATCTACTCCGGATTCTGCTCTGAATCCGAATCTGTTTTGGATTAATTGGGTGCAAATAGAACAGCAGAATCTGTTTTGGATTCGCTGGATCAAAACAATAACAATGAGAGACCAGTCGCTGCCCAGCTGTCACACTAATCACTTCTCGGAGGAAGTGTTGAGAGTTAAAACTTTCATTTCCTGATGCATTTAGGGTGACAGCGGCACTCCTAATTATCACCAACCTGCTTATTGTACAATAAAAAATCTTTATATAACTAAATGTGTTATTGAAAACACCATTAGATTCTTGAAAAGTAGATTCAAGTCTGATGAACCTCAAGGTTAACCTTGACAATGTTACTACACCTATTATTTCTTTACAAATACTGCTCCACCTCTTTATTATAAATATACTATACATAGTGTACTCAACATATCTGTGAAGGTTTCTGGCGGTACTCACCATTATTTACCTCGCAAAACTTCTTTGAAATTATGATAGGTTATGTTAGGTTGGTTAGGTTATGTCAAGTTATGGTTATATTAAAGTTGTTAGGTTACGGTTATGTTATGGTTACGTTAAGTTAGGTTCAATTATATAAGATTTTTACATTTTATCACCCGGAAGTTAGGGTTCGCAAATTAGTATTTTGGGGGATTTGGGTATTAAAATGTAAAAATCTTACGTAACCGAACCTAACTTAACATAACCATAACATAACCGCAAACTAACCTAACAACCTTAACCTAACCATAACTTAACCTAACTTAACCAACGTAACATAACTTCAAAGACGTTTTGCGAGGTAAATAATGGTAAGCACCCCCTAAAACCTTCACAGATGTGTTGAGTACACTATGTATAGTATGTAAGACTTCATATATATAATAAAGAGGTGGAGCATTGTTGTAAAGAAATACCCCTTATTTTTATATATGTCTAATCTGTAGCGCCGATAGGCTTTCCCTGGTTAGGTTAGATTTGGGTAAAACTTAACTTTTACATCCAGCCAAAAAACCTTACATTCCCACATGTCCTCATGTTTATTGGGAGAAGATGGGGAATGGGGATATCTTATTAACTATTTATTTGGGACGGTAATGAGTGTCAGAATCATTTGTGTATATCAATGTAGAGTAGAGCTTCCCCTTAACCAAAATAAACTTTGGGGATATCTTATTTAACTATTCATATGCTATGGTTATACATATTTTTGTACCTACACTAACATTTATGCAGAATTTTTGTACCATTTAATCTCTTTCACGTACAAGTTGTTTTCTTGGGAGTATATATCAAAATTCAAAGAAAATAAATAATCCGGTTAGAGGCTGCTGTTATATCTCCTTTGTTTCTGGTATTCATCACCATTATTATACAATTTTAAGCCTACAGTAGTATTTCTGAAACATTTTTCTACCACTTAATATCTTTCGTATATATACACTGTTTTTATTGGAGGTATATATTAATAATAAATTCCGAGAAGAGGCTGCTGTTATATATCTCCTTTGTTTTTGATATTCATCACCACTATTATACAATTCTGTGCCTACAGTAACATTTCTACAACATTTCTCTACCGCTTACTATCTTCCTCGTATATATACACTGTTTTATTGGAGGTATATATCAATATTAACTTCTGAGAAGAGGCTGGCTCAGGCTGGTGCAAAAAACCTGCGAACGAGTGTCGTCTACCATAACCCACCTCCCAAATCAGATTCGACGGATTCAGGAATCTGTTACAGATCACGGGTTAAGATGGTAAATAGAACACAATTTCGCGGCTAAGCCCCACCCAGATTCAGTGATCTGAAACGGATTCACGCAAATAGAAGAGGCCTTTAATAGTCCACCAGGACGCCTTGACCATACATTTTGTAACCACAGTTTCATTCCATTTTCGTCCATCCAGCCTTTTTGGAATTTTATCTTTAGGCTGAGTTTTTTTTATAAATATCAAGAGAGGTGGCAGTTTTGTGCCATCAGCACAACAGGCCAGAACTGCTGTATAGTGGGTCTTTTCATGACCAGTGGTTTTTATTGAGATTGTTTTAGACCCTCTGACAGCCACAGTCCTATTAGATGGTACATCAAATGTGAGTGGAACTTCATCCATGTTCCCTATTTGGCCCAGTTCAAAACTAGTTTTCTTTCGTTCATTTATAACAAATCTATGAAATTCTAATATTTTTTCTTCATAATCAGCAGGCATTTTCTGTGCAATGGATGTTTTTGTACGCATTGATAAACCCTGCCGTTTCATAAAACTGTAACACCAACCTTCTGTTCCTGCAAAGTTCTGTATTGTTGTTCTGCTACTTTCCTGCCCTCATGAATTATCATTTTGGTAGAATCACTTCTCCCTGAATTTCTCTCATTTACCACCCACGTTTTTATGTCAACCTCAAGTTCTGGCCAATGTGAGGCTGGGCAATGAAGGTTATGTTTACCTTTCCTTATGCTCTTCAGTTGGTCTTCTTGCTGTCGCCAGACACGTATAATTTTTTCCGTAGATGGTGGCCCAAAAGCCCTTGCTGCTGCTCTATTGCTATGCTCCTTGGCATAATCTACCACTTGTAGTTTGTAGGAGATTGTGTAGCTCGATCTTTTTCCTCCTGCTGCCATAACGGTGAGGGTGTTGGTGTGTTTTGTTATGATCACCGTCAGATGACATGTGCCACAGCCTCACAGGTTAGATTGCTTTCATTTTTACAATACCGGTAATTCGTTTTTATAGTAATAATACTGGTAACAATAATAATAGTACCAGCAATAAAATAATGATGCATGGAGTTAGGGTAGGTAGAAGTACTGATCGTAAGGTAGTTTAGTGAGCGTCAGGGAGAAGATTAGCCTACGGAAGGTCTCAACTTCGCATATTAGACGCAAGACGATTTTTTGAGCCAAAATTTTGGGAAAAAGGTGCGTCCTATATGCTGTCAATTACGGTACTTGCATTCAACTCTTCTTCTTTCTAGTGACTAGAAAGAAGAAGAGTTGAATACAAGTAATTAACAATTTCTATATCAGTACAATGTATACGTTGATAGTGAGGGCAGTGTGAAAACAGTCAAAATCGAGCAAAATCAGTGTTTAGAAAATGAAGTGTTGGGTGCAACGTGCCCGGACTGGAGGGGTTAAAGCTCCAGCGGGACATTTAAAAATAGCGATTTCATACTTTAACTCTTATTTTCCGTTTCTTGGATCATTTTGATTTGTTAGGGACCAAAAATGAAAAATCTATTTTGGGTGACCAGGAAAAGTATATGGGATGTAAAGATATGCTGACCACTTACGGGTTAAACAGCTATCTCACTGTATGTAGACTTTCATTAGATGTTAATCCTGCCATCTTTCACTACACAAATCTTATCATCCAACTTAGACATTTATTAAAATTTTTAGTCAAATTTATTTTAATTTGCATGGTATAAGATTTTAATGACCAAAACTAAGTGCTTGTTAAGATTGTGAGGCATGAAATAAAAAACTTTGGTAAGTTTTGATGTGTTCAGTGTATAAAAAGAAAAAAAATGCCACTGGATTTTTAATTGAATTTTATTATTTTTTCCAGAATGAATCAACAGTCTGTAGAATATGAGCCTCTCCTCGCATAACATAACTTTGGACTCTTATACGAGGGAAGGTTACCTATTCTATGATGTTTCTTTATTAGTATGTAAGCCTTGTAATTATATATGTCGATAGTAACAAGTGTTGTAAGTATGTGATTGGTAATCTTAGCAGTTATTACTTGTACCTACTTGTGTTTTATTTATATTACACCAAATATCTGATAACCATTGATTTTAAAATAAAAGTGCATTAATTCATTGAAAATTAATTCAATTGAGTTCAGTAAAACAACTGAATATTATGTTCAGTTGTTTTACTGAACTCAGTAGGATAGTGTTATGTGTTTTACATTAAACCTCGTATACATAGGATTGCCTGCTGATTCTGTAATGGTTTGAATCAGATATGTCTACCCCAATAGCTATAAAGTTATAATATATTTACCAAGAATGTCTTAAAAATTTGTATTTTTTCATGCCCTTCCATATATTGCATGCACTGCCCTACCAGCTGCTTCTAAGCCATGTTGTGATTGGCCAATGGATGACCTGGTGGTCTAGTGGTTAGGACGCTCGCCTCACAAGCTAGAGGTCGCGGGCTCGATCCCCGCGCCAGGTAGGAGACATATGGACCAAGTCTCTTATAAGTGTGTGGTCCCTGTTCACCAAACAGTAATGAGGTACCTGATCTCAGACGGGGTTTGTGACCTGCTTTCAGGGGGGAGAAAACAAATCTCCCATAAATAAAAATATACGACCTCCTGGCTAGTACAATGGTAGCGCGCTGGCCTTGCATTCGCTTGGTCGGCAGATCAGGTCCCCACCCGGGCTTGTGATGCTAAGTTGTTTACTGGGAGGAACTGCTGTGGTCGGACACCACAGTGGTGCAGCAGTGGTCCACCATGGCTGTGAGGCATAGACCTCTAAACAAAAACCAAGTAACCAAGTATACAGGAAAAGAGCTATGTTCGTACTGTCCCATCTCGAAATCTACTACGTATTATCCAGCGTGCTTTTGAAATCATGAATATTTCTTACATTAATTACTTCTGCATCAAGTTTATTCCAGGCTTCTATGCTTCTATAAAGGAAGGTGTATTTTTTCATGTCTCTTGCATGTTGTCCTTTTCAGTTTATTCTTGTGTCCTCTTGTTGTGCTGTCATCCCACACAAACAGATCATCACTCAATTATTTCCAGACCTTTTTTATGCTCTATACACCATAAATTCTCTCCTTTCTCTTTCTTTCTCAAAAGTATCTGATTTCAGCCTAGAAAGTCTTTCTTCATAAGGCTTGGAGTAATTTTTGTAGCTGCTCTTTCGAATCTCTGGAGCTTCTTTATATCTTTCTTTTTATGTGGTGACCAAATTACTGCCGCATATTAAAATTTTGGTTGAATCAATGATGTTATCTATTGTGTGTGTGTGTGTGTGTGTGTGTGTGTGTGTGTGTGTGTGTGTGTGTGTGTGTGTGTGTGTGTGTGTGTGTGTGTGTGTGTGCGTGTCCATCTGTGTGTATTTACCTAGTTGTAGTTTAGGGGAAATGAGCTCACACTCGTGGGGTTCCATCTCCATATCTTTCTCTATTAATTTCAGCTTTAAAGTCATGCACACACCTCGCTTCCACTCTCTCACTATCCTTTCCATTCCAAGTATCAATGCATCTGTGTGGAAAACAATTTTTTTTGACGTCTTGCAAGCACCTTGTCTTGTTCAGTCTCTTTCCATGTCCCCTTGTATTTCTTGTGTCCCACACAAATAAATCATCCATGTCAAGTTTATCCATTCCATTCATTGTTCTATACACTGCTATTGTCTCCCCTTTCTCTCCTTTTTTCTAATGAGATCAGTCCCAACTTATCCAATCTTTCCTTGTAAGTTAGATTTATTAGACTTGGAGTCAGTCTTGTTGCTGTTCTTTGGGACCACACCAACGTGGCATATTCAAGTTGCAGACGAATCATAGACAATCAGTTTTCTCAACATTTCCTCGTTCATATATGTAAAAGCTGTCTTGATCTTAGTAATAAGTCAGTATGTTCCTCCAACAACCTTGCCAATGTGTTTTCTAGGGGACAAATCATCTTGTACTATTACCCCTATCTTTTTTTCATCATTTGCTCTTTGGACCACCGCATCTCCCATTTTATAATCTGCTTCTATTCTCTTGGTACTCTTGCCGATTCTCAGAACTTTGCATTTCCTAATATTAAATTCCATTACTCAACGTAACATTGACTCCACTCAAAGATCTTGCTCAAATCATGCTGTAACATCATGCAGCCTTCTCTTCGTTCTATCCTCTTCATGATCTTCACCTCATCAGCAAATAGGCTTGCATAACTACCTATGCCATCAACTAAGTCATTTACATATATCAGAAACATTATTGATGCCAGAACTGCTCCTTGAGCAAACCACGGCTCACATCCCTACAATCTGATACACAATCCTTCACCACAGTCCTTATTTTTCTACCTCTCAGAAAGTCCTCCATCCATGTCAGTTGAGTGCCATCCAGTCCTCCCTCAGATTTCAATTTTCACAAGTCTTGTGTGTGGCACCTTATCAAATGCTTTCTTCAAGTCCAAGTAAGTACAGTCAACCCACCCATTTCTTTCCTACATTATGTCTCACCCTTGAGTAGAAACAATAACTTGGAAACACATGAGCTTCCACTTCTAAATCCGAATTGTCTCTCAGAAATTATCTCGTTCCTTTCTAAATATGCCACCCATCTTTTTCTGATGATTCTTTCATAGAGCTTGCCCACAAAACTGTTTAGAGAGTCTATAATTCAGGGGATCTTCTTTACTACCTTCCTTGTTGGAGATATGATTTCAGCTTACATCTTTGGATCCTCATACACAGTATTTGACACTTTTATTTTATCAATTCCTTCTCTTTGTTTCAAATTTTCATTAATAAATCTATAAAATAGCTTGGGTTCCTCTTAACATTTATCTATTATGGATTTCTCAAAATTTCTTTCTTCTTCTCTCCAGATCTTTACGGAGTAATTCCTAGCTCTTCGATATTCAGTTCTTGATAACTTATCTATTCTCTTTCTATACTTCCTCCATGTGTTGTCTCTTTTATTTTTCACACTCACATCTTTTGTTAAACCAGTCTTTCCTCCATTTCTCTTTAACTCTGAATTTGGGTACAAATTTCTCTATAGCCTCCCCGTAAATGTCCAAAAAAAGTCATATTTCTTTTGTATACTTTCTGTCTCTGTCAAGGGTTTATCGTAGTTATTTCACTGGCTAATTCTTATAATACTTGTGTGGATTGAAAGACTAGGAACAAGTATGATTGAGTGAGTGTCTGAGTTAGCTAGATGTTTGAAGCTCCAATTTCCACCTGATAACGCTTCAAAACCGAGTAGACATGCCGCTGTCCCTGCCGCAGCTGGCCATTCGCTCTCTGGCTTGCTCTGACCTAGGTGAGTAGACAGCTCTCCCTTTCAGTTGTTTGTGCCTTTGTATTGTGCTATTGCAACTGCTTCATACATCAAATTTTTTTCTTTTAATGCGTAAGGCACCACACATATCTCACACACACACACACACACACATAGCCAACACAACACATACACACAACCCCAAAAGTCAGAGCCAAGTGATCACCAGATAAATTTTTCACATAAGTTATGTTCAGTTAGCACGACTGCATTCATCCACCGAATTATCGTGCTAATTGGAGCTCTACTGTGTATATATATATATATATATATATATATATATATATATATATATATATATATATATATATATATATATATATATATATATACAGTAAGAACCGTCATCTCGCGCGTAATTGGCATTGGACTATCAGCCTCGAGATGAATGATATTGAAATACACGTAATTAGTATAATTGGTTCTTAGGTATGGTACATAAGCTTCTTATAACTACCATTAACCCTCCAAGAATACAAAATATTTTGCCGAAAATTCACACATACAAGGTTATGCATAATCTGTATGATAATATACAAGATTGAACACTTTCTGACTATTAATAAAGGTTCAATTATTATTCCACTTACGTTATGAGAGTCTGTGACTTGCTTGAGTAGTGGTGGGGAGTGATCGTACTGTTGATTCAGGACAGTTAAACTTACACATAATGTCACATGTTCTTGCACCCCTGTTCATCATCTGAATCACTTCTTTCTTTTCCTGGAGTGTATATTTCCTGAGCTTCACCCCCTTGCTATAATCACGCTTCTCTCGTCCACCACGTTTTTAATCACAGTTTCCACCACGATTTGCACCACTACCATTCATAGAAATCATGTTCCTTGTTATTACAGTGTATTGTACTTCCACTAGAACACCAAAAGTAAATATGCTCCACAGCACAACAAAATAGCAATATTGTTGTTGATCCAGCTCCTGCCGTGACATGACCGACCCAAACCAACCGTTTAACTGGCGCGCTGATCTATGCGCATGTGCGAGATGTTTGTTTGGCACCGCTAGATGGCAGAAGACGGAAAATTTGAAATAGACGCAAGATGCTAAATTCGCGAGACTATATTACACGAGATTACCGTTTTTAATATATATATATATATATATATATATATATATATATATATATATATATATATATATATATATATATATACACACAGTAAGAACGATCATCTCGCACTTAATTGGTACTGGACTACCGGCCGCGAGATGAAAAACCGCGAAATGAACGATATTGAAATACATTTAAATAGTATAATTGGTTCTTAGGTATGGTACATACCTTCTTATAACTCCCATTAACCCTCCAAGAATACAAAATATTTTGCCGAAAATTCACACATACAAGGTTATGCATAATCTGTATGATAATAAATAAGATTTAACACTTTCTGACTATTAATAAAGGTTCAAATATTATTCCACTTACGTTATGAGAGTCTGTGACTGGCTTGAGTAGCCTGGCAGTGGTGGGGAGCGATTATACTGTTGATTCAAGACAGTTAAACTTACGCATAATGTCACATGTTCTTGCACCACTGTTCATCATCCGTATCATTTCTTTCTGTTCCTGGAGTGTATATTTCCTGAGCTTCACCCCTTGTGATAATCACGCTTCTCTCGTCCAC
>JAXIVD010000370.1:0-42500 GCA_036785275.1 Cancer borealis
ATAAGTTTTATCATTATTATTATATTATCATCACGTATATTTCATTATCATTCTTAACATTATTATTATATTCATCATCATTATCTTTGTCATTATGTTTATTGTTATTATTATTAGCATTATTAACATTATTACAAGAGAGAGAGAGAGAGAGAGAGAGAGAGAGAGAGAGAGAGAGAGAGAGAGAGAGAGAGAGAGAGAGAGAGAGAGAGAGAGCCACCCTAATAAGTAACTGTTCATGGTCGTTCATCTCTCACTGTTTCCTTGTCTATTTCCCTCCTTTGTTTCTTGTCAGCTATTCGTTTGTCTCTTTCTTCTCATATCCTTTTACATCTATATTTATTTCCTTTTCTCAGTGATTCTTCTTTTTCTTCAACAATTCTCTCTTTTATCATCTTTTTTCTCTGTTTATCATCTTTTTCTTATCCTCACTCCTTTATCTTTCTTCCTTTCTTTCTCTTTTATTCGTTTATTTAACCTTTTTTTTTATTTCTTCATTCACTTAATGTTTTCGTGTTATGTATCTTCACTGTGCTATTCTATTTGTCAGGGTTATTCTTTTTTATTACTCTCTCTCTCTCTCTCTCTCTCTCTCTCTCTCTCTCTCTCTCTCTCTCTCTCTCTCTCTCTCTCTCTCTCTCTCTCTTGCATGTTGTTTCTGTTTAATTTTCTTCTTCCATCTCATTAAAACACATTTGATATAATTACTTTTACTATTAATTCCTTTACATTTTCTTGTTTTACTGTGTTTTATCTTTAGATTTAAAGATAAAAACGGTGTATTCTATTACTTTTATCATGTAATGTGTAATAGAGACTTGGGACAAAGATAAGAGGAGGAAGAGGAGGAGGAGGAGGAAGAAGAAGAGGAGGTTAAGGTTCTTCAGTAGAGACGAGAAGAGGGAAGAGTTTCTGGTCACTACAGTTAATTGAACCTCGCGTGTACAGGTGTGGGTCGATGGTGTCTCTGGCAGGTGCTAATAATTTTAGGCTCTGTATCCCCCCTCCTCCTCCTCCTCCTCCTCCTCCTCCTCCTCCTCCTCCTCCTCCTCCTCCTCTCTTCTTCTTCCTCCTCTTGCTCCTTCTCTTCCTCCTACTGTTTCAACTACTATTATACTCTTTACTCTTTCCATCTTTCACTATTTTCATCTCTTCGTCCCAATCCTGCTCTTTCCTTCCCTTCTCTTCTCCATTTTCAACACATTCTGCTTCTCTTCAGCATCTTTCCGCCTTTGTTCCCTCAATGGCTTTTAAAGGGAAGGGACGCAGCAGCCAAGTACTAAAGCATAGTTATGGGAGAATGGAAGGAATAAATGAAATAGAGTGAAGCAGTGTGAAAGCGAACATGTGAGGCGAAAGAGGGAGGTGGGAAGGACGTAGATGAACAAGGGAATGGAGATTAGTTGGAATGAGAGGAAGAGAATTGGTTAGGAGGGAGACAAAAGAGAGAGGAAGTAGGGAGAAAATTTTCCCCTCTTCTGCCTATTCCCCTATTTCTCCCTCGTCCTTCCTCTTCTCCCTCCAAGAGTAGGGAATACTTTTCAGGCGGTGTTGCTGATTTAATGTGTCTTCTCCCTATCACGAGACAGTGTTGCCAAGTCTATAGGGATGACGGCCTTTCCACGCGTCTCGACAAATATTTAATGTCTTCCCCCATCGCCCGTTTTCTTTCATCCGGGGCTTGTAGGGGGAGGCTATAGCATTTTCCCCTCGCATGGTTATATAGTGTTATGTTGCCGTATAGTTTAGTATTTTTATCTGGTACTGGAAAAAAGTTTAGGCAATATGTATACGGAGAGAGAGAGAGAGAGAGAGAGAGAGAGAGAGAGAGAGAGAGAGAGAGAGAGAGAGAGAGAGAGAGAGAGAGAGAGAGAGAGAGAGAGAGAGAGAGAGAGAGAGAGAGAGAGAGAGAGAGAGAGAGAGAGAGAGAGAGAGTAAACTCTAATCCGGTACAGAAGAGTTTGGTAGTGAGTGAGAACTGAATTGGTGAGAGTGGAGAGGAAGGTTTGAGCCCCAAATCTCTTCCGTGCGGATTCAATCTAAATGAAACATGTTGACTCCAGTAGCGAGAGGAAGAGGAGAACGAGGATGTGAGAGAGAAAGGGAAATGGAGGAGGAGGAGGAAGAGGAAGAGGAGGAAGAGGTAAAATTTTGATGTGTTGAAGGAGGAAGAAGGTAGGTGAGGGAAGGAAAGAGGGAGATATGCGTGGTGTGGATTGAGAATGAGATGGCAAAAGGATGCTGGTGGCTTGCACTAGAGATAATATTGCATCCTGTGTGGAGAGTGAATTTGAGGAGTGAGGGAAAGAGGAAGAAAGAGGAAAGAAGGAAAAGGAAAGAAGAAAGGATGAGAGAGAAAAATAGAGAAAGAAATTTATTACGAATTATAACATTACACAACACATAGATATATAGATAAAACATGAATTAACACGAATATAAACAAAGAAATACAAGAAAACTCAATGAACAGTTACACACACAAAAACAAACAAAAAAAACACCACACACTAAAAAAAAAAAAAAGATAAAATAAAATAAAATAAATAATATCAACCTCACAACAGCCCGTCGCCAAATCAGCACAATAAGCCCGACCTTCAGCATCAGGCGCAGCAGGTGAGCCTCGCAGCCCCAGGTGAAAGCACTTTGTGGGTCCGTGCTGGTGCCTCCCTCCCGCACCCATGATGGCACGCGGATTTAGAAACGAGTGTGTTGTAGTTTCATTTTGTGCATTTTGCGGCATTGTGTGTGTGTCTGTTTGTGTCTGTGTGTTTGTGTGTGTGTGTTTATTTTTCAGGCTTATTGTGTATGTGTGTGTATGTGTGTTTGTGTGTATTTTTAGTATGAGTGTGTGGGTTTATGTATTCTTTTTTTTTCCTAGTGCAAATTGTTGTCCTGGAAAATACGTATCATGAATGTAAAATGTTGTTCATATTTTGACTCACTTTTTTTTTTTTTTTCAAATGTAACTGTATTGTGCACGAATTTTTTATATAAATATTTTTTTCTTCATTTTTTGTGTATTTTGTGTTTCCCACGAGTATGTTTGCATTATGAGCGCTATTGCTGTTATTACCGGCGTTATTTTTGGTGTTATTCTTGTTAATGTCGGTGTTATTGTCGCTGTCTTCGTCGTTGTTATTGTCGTTGCCCTTGCTGCTTTGCCACGTAAGGTGCAACACAACCCACTAACTGTCACGGATTTAACACGATTCCATTAAATTGCCTTTACCTATAGCATGGAGTATTATTTTTGGCCGTTCTTTTTTAATCGAATTTGTTGCAATACATTTCGACTGCGCTCTATTTTACGCCTCTGCAGTTTATTTTTCATATCTTTTAGTTGAGTTTCTATTTGGCGTTGGTGTGCTCGCGTGTGTGTGTGTGTGTTTGTTTGTTTCTCGCGGGTGGCATGAAATATATAGTGTTTTCAGTGATAACCGCTATATAGAACCATCTCTTATTTCACTGCCCAGCTCGCACTCATGTCCAGATTTATCCCTGGCAACAGCATGAAAAATTATGTGACTGTATTAATATAGTTTATCGCGCGCGTGTGTGTAAACTGTAAAGAGAACCGGTTACCAGGGGCTCCTCTATAAATAAATACAGGTAGTACTTCTAGCTGAGTGCAGGTGATTAATTACTGCGGCATCTGGGGATTTGTTCCGGTAAGTCTTAAGTGGGCGAGGGTAGAGCATACCACTTGATGCACTAGACTTACAGTGCCGCGTTCATCACTGCATTACTTATAACTCCTGCCTCGTAACTAGTCTCCTACATAGTTATTGTTTAATGTCCTCTGTCATTTATCTCGGATTATGTTATGTTTTTTTCTATTCACAATACAAATTAAAATGAAATGTGTAAGTATTTTTATTAAGGTTATTTTTTGTTGAGTATTAATGAAAATGGTAATGATAATGGTACATCATCATTGTTAATACCTGAACATCATTAGCTGCTTTATTAATAAGCTCAGATAAACTTTCTAATTAACCTCCAAGCAAATTTTGTAGAAACACGTGTATGCTTCCTACCGTCCCATTATTTTCAGCTCATTAGCAAGAATAATGCAGCCAATTACCAACATTATATCACCTGATCTTTTCCTTCCCTTTCCCAATCGTAATAATAATAATATAAAAAAACTAACACGTATCTAATATGTTTCTCTCTCTTTACCTACACAGCTATTCCTCCTCCTCTCTTCCTTCCTCTCCTTCTCCTCCTCCTCTTCCTCTATCATTCGTACTTTACAGATCCAATTCCCATCCAACACGCTGAGTCACACGTTTATGACTGCCCCCGCGCCGCCCTAAACTACTCTATAAAACATTTAAGTCGCAATCAACTAAAGTCGTCTCGGGCATCTCACAGCGAACACAGCCACTTCACTTCTTCTTCTTCTTCTTTTTCTTCTACGTCTTCTGCTTCTTCTTCTTCTTCTTCTTCTCCTCCGTAATTATCTCTCTCCTACATCCTTCCAATCCATCCTTACCTCCTTGCTCTTCCCTTCTCATTGCTACTTTCTTACCTAATCTCTTTTTATTCCCTTTCTATCACTTCTTTACTTGGCCTTTTTTTCTCTCTCTTTTTTCAGTATCTCGTTTTCTCTACCCAAGAATTTATAGTACCATCAGCAGCTAAATTTCTTCCTGTCTGTGTCTATCTGTATCTCATGTCTGTCTTCACCCTCGGATTGGTTGGCAGGAAAGGGATTGAAACTTATCAGCAGTCAGTACCAATCCCTTTCCTGATAAGCACTTCACATTTCCCAATCATAAGTAACATTCCGATACATTCAACTACATATTCATTTGATTTGTCTTTTGAAAACGTATCTTGTGATTGTGTTTTTACTCGGCACTTAATCGTAATCCAACTGTTTGTTTTGTTGATTTGAACTATGATTTGAGGTCAATTGAGGTAGATTCACTAGAGGGGGGAACCGAGGTCTGTTTATTTATTTATCCATTTATGTGTTTATATATCTATCTATTTATGTGTTTGTTTTACGATATATGCACGAATGTTTCATCTATTCTTTTGTTTATGTAACTATTTCTCGCTCTCATCTCTCTCTCTCTCTCCCCCTCACACACACACACACACACACACACACACACACACACACACACACACACACACACACACACACACACACACACACACACACACACACACACATTCACTTAACCTCGCCTGTCTGCCAATCTCTACCCCGTTTCGTCCTTGCATTCCTCCCCCTTACTTCCTTCTCCTTACTCTCTCTTGTCTGCCTCGCTGAAGTATCATCTGACACACAAACCATAAATGAAAACCTCATTCCACTCACTTCACGGCTCCTCGTTCACACTGCGTTCTCGTGGTGTAAGCCAGATGCAGGCACCCACGCGAGGACTTGTCACCCGTTCAGATTGTAAAAGAGGAAAGAAAGAGAGGAGAAAAAAGAAAGGGAGCAAAAAAGAGTTGAATTGATAGGTTTCTGCACAGCCAATTCTGAAAGGATGGGAACCAATTTTATTATGTGGAAAGAGTATGGAAAGGCTGTTCCAGAGGATTGTATTAAGCCAGATTGAAAGGGCTTTAGAGAGAGAGAGAGAGAGAGAGAGAGAGAGAGAGAGAGAGAGAGAGAGAGAGAGAGAGAGAGAGAGAGAGAGAGAGAGAGAGAGAGAGAGAGAGAGAGAGAAGAGAGAGAGACATGAGTTGCGTGTCTTAATCTTAATATAATAATATAAATGTTGTACCTTGTTATGTCTGGTTGTATGAGTTCACGAGATATTTCTTTAATGTATTTAATTTTGACATTAATACCAAACACTTATGTACTTAGAAATACCCTCACACACACACACACACACACACACACACACACACACACACACACACACACACACACACACACACACACACACACACACATACACAGACCCGCCCCCACACACACAGACAGACTCCCCCACACACACGTACACCATCATTTAATTAATTTCACCTCACGCAAGCAATTCCACATCTGTATTACATTATAGTCCTTCACAAAATATCCTTGTATATCCTCTCCTTCCTTCCTCCTATCCTTCCTTCCTTTCTTCCTTCCTTCACTAAAGACACCGAGTCAGCCCCAGTAAGTTTGCCTCCAAGCACTGTTCCGTCTTTCCTAATATTTACGGGATTGGCGTAATGTCCTACTACTTTCCTGCCTTTGTCCGCCCGACTCGTAAACTGGAGCGAGACTTTCCCATCTGCTGACGACTATTGCCTTTCCCCGATAAAACCTGAGGCTCAGCTGGCGTTACCGACCTTCCCGCAGCCGTCCTGAGCCGAGGTCGAATCCATGTCGTTTTGTGCACATTAGGGATTTTCTTCACACTGAATCCCTCCTCTCGTTCGTGTATTGGAATTATTACTCTCACTTTAGTTTCGCTATTTTTTATGTATTATTAGTGTTGAAGATGATGTTTTAGCTTTTTTTTCCCCTGCTTTATATCTTGTTTTTATTATTGATGTTGCTTCGAAAATTCGTATATATGCATTTTAGCAACGGACGATTTATATATATATTTACAATTCTCCTCTTCGTCTTCTCATTATAACTGTCCAAGATGCAAGAGTCAGAATAAGAATAAGAATAGTTTTTCCCAAGAGCGTCTGAGTTTTAGGTTTGATGTTTATATTCAGTGTAAGACTATCCTTTGTGCGACCTTCTCTGCTGTACCAAGACGGGATCCCTTATAGATTTCGTGTTTTTCCGAGCGAGGTTCCTTCCCCTATTGTGTCGCGGGTGGAGGTCATGGAGACTTGAGCGAAGGAGAGAATCTGAAAGGAAAGAAAGAGAGTTCGGAAATAAAAAAGAGAAAGAGAGATCGAAAGATAGGAAGGTGCTATAAATATGATTACAGATTGTATGAGAATTATAACATTAAGCTGTTTATACATATACGTTTTTATGCAGTAGGTATCATAATAATCAAGCATGCAGTCGTAATGGTTGAAAAAATATAGTTATGAGAAGAATATAACGAAAATCAAGGGTAAGAAAGATAAATGATGGGTCGGGGTGAAGGACCTTGACCCGCAGGAGGATAAAAACAGCCTCTGGGAAAGGGTCACGATGGAGGAAGTTTACCCAAACGACGGGGAAGCGTGGGAGGAGGAGGAGAAGAAAGAAAGACGGGGAAGAGGAGGAGGAGGAGGAGGAGGAGAAGGAGGAGGAGTAAGGTTGAGATTAGGTGACAAAGACTACATGAGACGGAAAAAAAGAGAGGAAAAAAGTGACTCCAGACGAATTGTGACAAAAATGGCAGACAGATATTATTTTCTGTTCCTCACACCTCAACATACTCTTCTCTCTCTTTTCTTTGTTCCTTTTTTTTTTTATTTTCTCTTATGCTTTCAAATAATTCTCCGTCTTGCTTCCTCAATTCTCTCTCTTCTCTCATTCTCTCACTTCACATTTTCCATTCAATCCCGTTCCAACCTCTTTGTCCCATTCTTTCTCTCCACGCTCTCCTCTTTCTCTTCTTTCTTTCCACTCTAGGCTTTGCAAGATTATTACCATTCTCCTTCCTTTCTGCATCCATTTCCCTCTCTTTTTTCTTTTGCCTTTTTCCTTTCCCTGAGCACTTTAATATCCCTCCTCCCTTCTCCCTCTTCCTCCCTCCTCCTCCTTCTCCTCCTCCTTGCTGTGTCTTCACCTTACATAAGCTCTTTAGTCGACTGTATAACATCTGGTGTAGGCAAAGGTGGACCGCCGCACCAGCTTCAGCTCCACCTGCCCCTCGTCCCTGCAGCTCCCTGGCATCTGTGACTCGCGACAAGCCAGCTGGATTAAAGGAGAAAGAGAGTTGAGAGATAAAGAGAGAGGAAGAGAGAGAGAATGCAATACTCTGATAGAACGACGTTATGATAGCGTCCCTAGCGGCATTCTCGAGGCTGTAAGTGGACTGTAAACCGCGTCTTGTGAACCTTTTTGTCGTATAATCGAGGTTGGCTAAGCGATCGGCCGGCATTCCTTCGGTGGATTAAAAGGATGTCTGAGCAACATTAGGCAGGTACGGCGAGTCGCGTGGCCCAGTTTGCAACATTCTTCTCCCCCAAGTGGTTTGTACTCTAATGTAGGGATGTTGACACACGGCCCAGGCTGACGGTTCGCAAGATGAATGATCGTGTGTGGGTCTGACTTTCACCCTCCGCCTGCGACTCCCAGCTGCGCTTCCTCCCGACAGATGGCGGCTCAGATGGCTGGCTCACTTTGCTCCCCAAACATCCGACGATAAGCGAGATTAGAGATAGTGGAGTTGTGAGAACGTTTTCTTGTCATGATTCACAGATTGTTTGATGGGGAACTTAATCCTTGTTTTATTATATTATTGCCTTGTTTTGCGGTGGTGATCGTGATGCTGACAAGATTAGGATTAGTTTTTTTGTCTTGATATGATGAGGTTCTAATTGCGGTAAATGCCACGTGTGTTTTAATACTCGTTAATACTTGTTGTGTATTTAATTTAGTGATTATGAAAGTCATTATATCTCAAATTCTCCTTTTTTAATTGGTGTCCTATTATCTGTTATCTATTAATTAATTACTTATTTAACTTTCTCTTAAGGGTAAAGTACTTATGAATTTATTAGTTTTTGTTTAAATAATTAATTCCTTTTCCTCTTTCATACTTTTTTTTGTGCTCTGTGGGGGAGTCATGCAGCCTTTCCCTCTCTCTCCTTTCCTTTTTCCCTCTTTGTTTTCCTTCTATCTCTTCCTACATTACTCTTTCCTCTCTCCTCTCTCTTTTCTTGTCTTCCTCCCACACTTGCTCCTTCCGACCCTCCCTTCCTACCCTCCCTTCCTTCCCTCCCTCCTACTTGCATCCAAATTTACAATCCTCTCCTTCCTCCACCTCACCCTCATCACCCTTCAAGTTCCTCTTTGACTCCTAAACCTCACTCTTGTCTGCCTTACTTCCCTTCCCTCTTTCTCTCTCTCTTTTACTTCATTATCTCTCCTTTACTTCAATCTCTTTCTCTCTCCTTTATTTCATTCTCTTCGTGCAGATTTTACTTACGTTGTGCTATTTTATCCTCCTTCCCTTCCTCCCTCATTCACTGTCTTTATCTTGCTATCTTTCCCTTCCTTCCCTTCCTTCCCTTCCTTCCCGTTCTTCCCTTCCTCCCTCACGTCCTTGTTTACTCTCTTCTCATAGTGTATCTTTCATTTTTTTGTGTGTTGTTGTTTTGTTTTGATACTTGCTCACCCTTCTCCGGTTTAGGATATTCTTACCCATCCTCTGCTCTCTCTCTCTCTCTCTCTCTCTCTCTCTCTCTCTCTCTCTCTCTCTCTCTCTCTCTCTCTCTCTCTCTCTCTCTCTCTCTCTCTCTCTCTCTCTCTCTCATTCACCTTTACACCCCACAACTTCCCTACCTGACCTCATACACACACACACACACACACACACACACACACACACACACACACACACACACACACACACACACACACACACACACACACACACACACTCATAAACCCTCACACCCACACTTTCCTTTCCTATTCATACACATTCTCCCTTCCTTTCCTCCTCCCTCTCTTCTTCCCTTATCCTCCCTCCTACCCATACGCTCCCTCCCTTCATTCACCCTCACACCCACAACCGCCCTTCCCACCCCAGCACACACACACACACACACACACACACACACACACACACACACACACACACACACACACACACACACACATACACACACACACACACACACACACACACACACACACACACATACACACACACACACACACACACACACACACACACACACACACACACACACACACACATACTCCTCTCCTCTCCTCCCTCCCTTCCTACCCACGCTAGTCATCTGGGGAGAGGAGGAGGAGGAGGAGGAAGGGGAGGAGGAGGAAGGGAGGGAGGGAACACGACAGAATGATTAACGACTGCGACTACTTACTCTGATTACGGCCGAAAGTCTTTCACCGGTTCGAGCCCCGCAGATAACGAAGAGCTGAGGGAGGAAGGGAGTGGGAAGAGTAACCGAGGAAAGCCATGATGCGCGAACGAGATCATCAAATTTTTGTAACTGTCAGAGAAAGGAAGTGAAAGAGCGAGTTGACAGGGTTAGTTTGATCCAATTTTCGTATCTGCCAGGGGATAGAAGATGAGGAGGAGGAGGAGGAGGAGGAGGAGGAGGAGGAGGAGGAGGAGGAGGAGGAGGAGGAGGAGAGGGTGTAAGGGTTAGTGTTCTTTGGTGTTTTGCTCCTGGTTGTGTCTGGGGTTAGCATGAGAGGCGCCCTGGGTGTGTGTGTGTGTGTGTGTGTGTGTGTGTGTGTGTGTGTGTGTGTGTGTGGGTGTGGGTGTGTGTTGGGAGTAATGAAAGCGGATGATGTAAAGAAACACTGTCTCTTAGTTAATTAAAAAAATGTTCGCTTTAATTACTGATATTCATTGCATCTAAACTTTTACCTTATTAATTTCACACATACAATTTTTTTTTCTCCGTGTATATAATTAACTAGAAGACAATGCAGCTGTTTCAGAATCCTCCAAAATGCTTTACAGTTACAATATTTTTAAGCCAGTCACTCTTTTCTAATAATTCGCGTTTGTACACTCAAAAAATACACGTAAATTGGCCTTCCTTAATGAACTTCCCAGTCACAACGGTAATTTTCAACCTTCCTCTTCCCCAACAACTGTTCAGCATGCAGGAGCGAACAGACTTTCTCTTATGCTTGTCTAATGGTAATTTTTTATATTATGTTGCGACCTTTCCCTCGGGGTTGCTCACTTCACGCCGCCTCGTTGTGATGGTAACTCAAGGCGCCTCAGGACAGGTACTCTAAGAAACCAAGCTGGACAAGGGACGTGGTGGTCGAGGCAAACACTACCACAAAGCGTGTATGTTTACCTTACCTGAGTTACCCCTTAAGGTCATAGAAAGTGGGATGAGAGGTTGACGATTTATCATGATCTGAGTGTCGATCGTTGTAGCGTAACCTAAGAAGAGACTTTGAACGGTGTTATTGGGCTCCTTTATATAGTTTTACGGTACGCATTAAAAGGTGTGAGTGGACTTTTGATCTAAATTCGTGGTGTGGTAGAGGCGAACGTTGCTTGAGTGTACGGTATAAAGAATGGGGTGAGGGTGTGCTGTGGTGGCGCTGCTGTGGGTGTGTTGGGGAAATCGATGGGTGCGACTCCCGACCTGGCCCACATGTGTTGTGCTTCTATCGATCTGAGTGAGTTGCTATTTTGTGGTCAACGTGTGTGTGTGTGTGTGTGTGTGTGTGTGTGTGTGTGTGTGTGTGTGTGTGTGTGTGTGTGTGTGTGTGGATGACTCAAAGTGCGTGCAGCTATGTATGTAGGTTAAAGAAAAAGAGAAAGAAAAGACGAAGGAAATAAAGAAACGTGTTTGAGGTGTTGATAAGGAAGAGAAGGTGGGTGGGTGAGGGTGGATGTTGGGGTGGGTGGATAGGCAGGCAGTCAGGCAGGAGTAGCGGGGTCACTGTGGCTGGGGTGAGCTGGGGTGAGCTGGGGTGAGGGCTGTGTGGGGTCCTGGTTTCACTATCACTCTATCACCAAAGATGCATCACCTTCCCGGCCACTCGTCTTGTTTCCTTCACAAACTCTTCATGTTTTCTCCGCGTGTTCCTCGACGATTGAGGAATGACGGAAGGCAAGAGAGAGAGAGAGAGAGGAAAAAAAAAAAAGAGTTTCAGAAGGAGTGTGTGCATAAGTCATCATGAAACGTAAGAAATTAACAAGACTTTGGTGACCATGCGAAACTTTAAGAAGCGTGGGACCATGAAATAACCAGAAGGGAAAGAAAGTTGAGGGTGTAAGAGAATAAAAAGGCAATTGTGACGTAATAGTAAGCTGTGTGTGTGTGTGTGTGTGTGTGTGTGTGTGTGTGTGTGTGTGTGTGCGTGTGCGTGTGTGTGTGTGGCATAGAAAGGGTGACAGTCATGGTCGGACCTCCTCAGTGGGCCTCAGGGAACAATAGGAATCTTTATATTTCCCTTGACTTACTCACAGGCTACAGGGACATTATGATCGCTATCAGATCACCTCTCGCCATCCACCTTTCATCCCCTTCCATCTCATTCTCCCTTTAAATCCCCTTCTCTCTCCCCTCCAGGCAATCCTTCATCTTCTATCTCACTCCTTACACATTTATTCCTTACGTGTGCTCATCCTTCTTTACACATGAACTGTAATTTATCCACTACGACCAACTTCTCCCTCTCTTTTCATCCTCCTTGCATTCATCTCCACCACACTTCACCTTCCTAACACGCCAGCTTGTCGTCTTCATCACAGCTACGCTCTCCTCCTCATCTCCAAGCGATTCCTAAATTTGCTTCCCGGTGAGATTGATGCTTAGGTGAGCTTAACGGAGGAATATGTGGAGGTGTTTGCTCAGACGAAGGTGCAATTGAGAAGACAGCCAGGCAGACGTATGGGAGTGTTTGTTACCAGAGCCTCGAAGGGTGAGAGAGGAGGCGCTCGGGATTATTAGCGGAGCAGTTCATTGTAAGCATCGTGGGGGCTCTTGGCAGGGAAGGCAGAGGCATAGAAATGGCTTTATTGAAGTTATCTCTCAGTCCGGGAGGAGGAAATGGCTTGGTTAATTGCTTCGGTTATTGGTTTCTGCGTGAATGATATCTTACCCCGAGGAGTATTATTTAATGTTTTCAAAGCCTTTCCACCTTTTCCACACTTACAAATACTCCACTTCACTTCTTTCTTACTTTATTTTTTCCTTCCTTTCCGCTCCTTCCTTTCTTTCTCTTCGTCTCTTCTTCTCTATCCTCATCGTTCTCTTCCGCTCCCTCCTTTCCTTTGCCGCGTGATATCTCCCCATCTTCACTATCACCCACCGTTTGCAATTCAGCACCTGACCTTAGCACTTAGGGGAGGAGGGTGGGAGGCTGGTGGTAGGATGTGACCAGTGAGCAGTGATAACGGTAGCTTGTGGAGGTGGTAGTGGTGGAAGGACAAGGTAGAGGGCCTGAAACCCCCTTACTTTTGATTTTTTTCATATAACCTAGAACACAAATGAAGCAGCAGTGGATTTATTAATGCATTTTCTTCAGTTTAATATTATTTTCTGTAACTTTGCATCCATTGTTTTACTTCATATCTTTACTATTTTATATTATTCTACTACTATTTTAGACGATGCCTCACTTAAACATTAACTCCTAAAATATATAAAATTACCTACCATTAAAACCACTATCTTCTTATCTTCCACAGGACAATCAACTCACCTAATGAACACCACAACCACCTTCACCTCACCTTTACCTCCATGGACACCTTCCTCACCTTCAGCAGGTAAGTCACCAGAGGGAGAGTATTAGTTCCTTTGATAAAACTAACCAAGGAAGCAGGAAGCACAGACCCAACTAATCCCTTTATCCCTCATAGCTTCATCCAGGAACCTTATGGGACGCAGACGGTAGGGTTAGCAGGGTGTGGTGGATAGGTGGCAGGGGATGAGGGGGTGAAGGGAAGGGGGACGGCCTCATGCTGTCTCCTGGAGAGTAATGAGAAGCAGGTGAGCGGATGTGTTTCATTTTACCTGGAAAATAGCGAGACGTGTCCGTGGTATCGTTGGTGTAGTCAATTTTCTCGTGATAATTACGTCTCCGTCTCTAATTAATTATTTTTAGGACGTACCGCGCGGGTGAAGGAGATAGGATGTTACACGAGAGGGAGAGGAATATGAGGAAGAAAAAGAAGGAACAGGAGGAGTGGGAGGGAGAGATAAATGGTATAGGTAAAAGATACAACCAAACTTAGACATTTAGATAAATAGAAATAGAAGATAAATAAACTAAAAAAAATACGAGCCCTTCATCAACTTTCCTTTCATTTTATCTTAATTACCAGATGTACAATTTCCTCTTTTATCTATCATCACATTTCTCTCTTTGTTTCCCTTAATTAAACTAAACACACAAACTCCCTGAATAAAACTCTCTTGGTGCACATAAATTCTGCTTTGTTTATGGCACCGATCGATGCTTTATGGTGCAGAGTGCCAGCAGGAGGGAACACTCGACCAACAAAGAACATGTGTGATTTGTTACCTGTTCTCGATAACGTGTCCTCGAGACCAACTCACATTATCGATAAAATTTATGGAAAGCCACATGACGAATGACCAGACTTAATGCAGAATTATTACAACTGGGAATGGTGTCAGTTGAAATAAAAGTCATTACGCCTTCATCAATCAGGGAGACACGTAATTTATTGTGTTTTAACCCCGAGTACAGAATACAAATGAGAGTCCGCATCAAAGGAATTATTGAGAGCCAGGGAGGTACAGTGTTGCAAGCGGTAAAAATAATAAGAGAGGAAAGTACATGTAAAGGCTTCCACAATATGCTATACGAGTACCTTTGAGCCAAGGATTTAAGGTGGAAATATATAAAAAAGAATACGTACACAGAAAAGCTAAACATTTTGGATAGGTAAGCATACATGAAACATAAACATCCAGGATACTCTAAAGAAGATAAATATATAACTACTACCTAACAACCACTAATCATACTACAACTACTACTACTATTACAATGATAACAATAGCAACAACATAAGTAGTAGTAATAGTAGTAGCAAGAGTAGTTATATAGTGGTGATAAAAAGTAGCAGTAGCATGACTCTACTAAGACTGAGAACCACAACCTCACACTGTCACAGATGAGCACTTGACTTACAGATACATAGACAAGCCTCAACACAACAGCATCTTGGCGGCCGAGACACAGACGCTCGGTGCTCCAAGAAAAATAGGAAGCGAGAAAGAAAAACAAACAATGCCAACCTAAAGAAATGTAAGACGAAGTGGCTCAGAAAAGAGTGAGAAAGACACACACACACACACACACACACACACACACACACACACACACACACACACACACACACACACACACACACACACACACACACACATAGAAACAAAGACAGAATGAGTCAATAAATATCCGTGAAAGGTTTAAAACGACAAAACAAAATCATCCTGAGAACAAAAAGCTTTCTGCTCCAAACACTCATTTGGCAGAGGAGGGAAGGAGGCGAAATGGGACGCACTATACCGCCGCTCAGGCAGACAAACACACTCTCATACACACTGCGGCTTTGTTAACCTCATGTTGAATATACCCTGCTAGAGAACTACTGACCCTGGCATCGTTTAACACACACATACACACACATACACATGAATACAAAAGAGTTGATCCCATTCTCTTGTTTATTCATCATCTAATCCACTTAATATGCAGAAAAGAGTAAAACGATGGAACAGGATTAACATTCATTCACATTGTATATATTTAACTGCATGTCGGCGGCACTTATGTAGTCGTGCAGCACTGGCGGGGAGGAGTGAGTGTTGTGGCAGCAGCGATGGGCGGTAGCGAGTGAAGTATTTTATATTTTGATGCATACAGATGGGGCGGTGCTCTTTGGTGGTAGAGCTGCGGATATACACCAGTTTGTCACGATTTGTAGGACCTGAGAGCCTGAAGGTGTGGTAGTCAGATAGGATAAGGTGGTGATGGTGACGGTGAAATCTTGGTAGTAAAAACGTGATTACATGTTTGCTGGTAAAATGCATGTGAGACGGAAAGTGGCGTGGAAGGTCTTGCGTGTGTTTGAATACAAGGTTTAACAGCGAAGTATCTCGTAAAAAAAAATTGAGAGGGTTGAAACAGAGGATCGGAATACAAAGGATAAATCTGTAAATTCCATGATAAACAGAAATAATTTAGTCTTGCATGCTACCAGATTTTTTTTACGCTGGTTTTCGAGGGTGTGTACATGTGTGTGTGTGTGTGTGTGTGTGTGTGTGTGTGTGTGTGTGTGTGTGTGTGTGTGTGTGTGTGTGTGTGCGTGTGTGTGTGTGTGCGTATGTGTGTGTGACAAGCGTTGCATTTCACACTTGATGCATATTTTCTGGACTGTAACTTTTTCCGCGTTAAATTATAGAACAAACAGAATTGCATCACTGATTCGTATACCATTACTATTTATGAAAGGAATATACGTCGTAGCCTTAATAATACCAACAGGAAAGTCTGATTTTATTAAGGCTTTTCTGTATAGTTTGACAATGCCTTTTTATTAATGCTTAAATGTAACCCTTTTTAGCCTCACCCATCAACACAACAATAGCCATAAATTTTTCTCCCCTGAACGCGAGACCACAGCCAAGAAATTATTTTGGGGGCTGAAAAATATTTCCCAGACGATAAATCTAGTAATCTCTGCAGCCTGACGTTGGGTGCGCGAAAACACACACACACACACACACACACACACACACACACACACACACACACACACACACACACACACACACACACGGAACAAAGCCCGTCGTAAAAGGTCAGTAACAGAGGGAGCAACGACCTGAGACGATAATGTAATCTATGAGAACCATCGCTCGCACACAATAGCCCTATGTGTGTGTGTGTGTGTGTGTGTGTGTGTGTGTGTGTGTGTGTGTGTGTGTGTGTGTGTGTGTGTGACCCTCCCTGCGAGTATGGTGACCTGACCAGAGGTAGCGCACGTCAGGAACAGCTGTATGACCTCCCATAACCCAGTTTGACCTTCACCATTTATCACAGAAGCCATAAACCCGTCCGCTACCCATAGTCATCACCTCCAATCTATTGCCGTCTGCCTGTGTTAGCGAGTTACTGTTTAAGTGCTACCGATGTGTGTGTGTGTGTGTGTGTGTGTGTGTGTGTGTGTGTGTGTGTGTGTGTGTGTGTGTGTGTGTGTGTGTGTGTTAGATGGTGGGAAAGGAAGCGATGAATTGGTCACTAATCTATAATATTAATGTTAGTTTGGTTTCCCACTGTCAAAGTTGTCGCTAAAGTTCACGTAGACTTATTAGTGGTTCAGTGTGGACGAGTCTGTCTTTGGTGGCGCGTGTAATTGTTCTAAATTCTGAGCCTTGTTTTGAAATTGATGAGATTCTGATTCGGCTTCATAGCAAATATTATTTAAAATGCAGGAATATGATTAAAAAAGAAAATACATACACAATATTTTTACAATACTTTATCCTTTCTTTCTTTTCTTTCCCAGTATTATTTCATCCACACGAGCAAACACACACGTGAGATTATTATAAATTGATATGCATTACTAAAAAAAAAATAGTATGACATATTTCAAAGTTTTCATGCTTATCGACTCTTCTCTTCATATATCACGTATGTACAAAGCAGCTTACCAACGACACACACACACACACACACACACACACACACACACACACACACTGTCCACCAAACAGCAGCCCCACAAAGGCATCCACACGCCAAGAAGAACGATCCTATCCACATTAACGGCGTGAAAAATTGTGGTAAATTCATGAAATCCTGAACAGCTCAGTAACCACAGCCGGGTGATGGATGGAGAGTAATAAGATGGTTGGTGATACCCGCCCTGCCTCGTGATGGATAGATTCACTCTCAATTTTGCGAGTTGATGGAGGGAGGACAAGGGTCGGGATAGACTCGGCCTGTAGACGGAGATTGACGGGATGGGGTCCGTCACATGTTGCGGACAGGTAAGGGCCACGTGGGAGCCAGGCGTTAAGTTAAGGGCGAGGGGAAAGAGAGGAACGATGGGAAAAAGGGTAACGAACACACCTGAGAGCGCTAACAAGGTAAATATGGAAAGGGACGGCGGAGGGACAAGGAAAATATATGACTACATAGATAAATAAATATATATCTTGATACAGAAATAACAGAAAATAAAAATGATATAGAAAATTATACCAAAAAATATTATTATTATTTATCGGTGGCATCTTTTTCATGACACAAGTAACATAACGTTTGAAAAAAAAAGCAATATTAATCAAAGCCTCACGTAACACCAAGGACTCATGCCTCCCACACCTTGGCACACACATAACATACCCACATAAAGTGCCAGCCAGGTAGAGGGTGTACCTGGACTTACCTGCACACACACTCACCTTGATTATTGTCACCCTCCTCCTTCCTCACCCTTCCTCCCGCCGGTGGGCTGATGGATGACCGGTGGCCACACACGGATAAGTGTGATGGATTACTGAGCGAGATGGATAATGTCTCCAGGATGCATGTTTGGAGTTTATTAACGATACAAAAATAGGAGTGGAGGCACTTTGCGGGAGGAGGAGGCGAAGCAAAGTTCCTCCAACAAGTAATGGGCGGAAAATTTATTGTTCAAAAATCTTACCTTATTTTTCCTTTCTTTTATTTTAGTGTGTGTGGGACGTTACTTAAGTGCGTTGCCGGGAAATTGTATATGAACTCGTAAAATATTGTAGATGAAACAGGCATAAGAGGAATGTAACCAACCGAAAGAATAGGTCACGGAAGATAGGGAGAGAGGGAGAAAGAGAGAAAGAGAGAGAGAGGGAGGGAGAGATGACGAGAGAAGGAAGGAAGGTGAGGTGACAAGGAAGTGAGAGACGCCTCGCCCTCCACCATGTCTGTCACGAGGGATTTTTCTTGTTTATTTATTTATGTGACGCTTTCTTTGGGGTCTCGCCTCGCTGCTCGCCTCGGCCCTTCTTGTCTCAGAAAACAATGCGCCACTCTTAAAGATGCGATGTTTTCTTTCTTGCTCACGTTATATTTTTATGGTGGTGAAGGTTCTCAAGTTTTGTGTTGTAATCTTTACTGGTTTTCTCACACGTAGGATGTATTTACAATTACTTCATATGGACTTACCACAAACGTTACCTTTCTGTTAACTTTTTTTTCTAACTGGTTATTCTCCATCTGAGGTTGTCTAGTTGAAAAGGTTCCTTCCACTCAAAAGAAGGACCCATAGAGGCAGTGGTTGGAGGAATCCTTTATGAGTTCTGTGAGGGAGGTCCACACAACAGTGCCTTTACAGTGACTAGTGGTGGCAGGCTAACAGTGTAATGCGGCGGCCCTCGGTATCATTAGTATCAATATTTCTCAGTCCTCTCAGCTTCCTCTCAGGCCTCAGCTGGGAAGGGGCAAGGAAGGGACGGGGAAGGGATGTAAAGGTGAATCACAAAAAGGACACAAAAAATAAATGTATCAGAAGGAAGTGATATCGAGTACCAAAAAAGTTAACCTCCTTTTCATATAATTTCAGAACGGTTGAAAGGAATGGAAGATGAAGGCAACAGGACGAAGGGACGTGACGGTGTGGGTCGAGGCGCCATCTCTTGCCGGTATAATAAACTACGGTTGGATGACTGGCTAAGATAACGTCACTTTAAACTTTTTTTTATTTTTTCTTGAAGTTAAGGGTGCTGGTTTTTTCTTCCTTCCTGCTAAATGAGGTGTTTGACATATGAGTGTAAGCAGTGAAATTGATGAATGGAAGTACTGTGTGTAAGGGATGTGTGTGTGTACTTGTATCTTGTACCCTAAAATTATCTGCACATTTATTTTTTTCTACTCCTTCCACATCATTTATTTTACTTCACTCTCAAGGTTCTTTATGCCTCTATACCTTCCTTGTTTGTTTATTGTGTTGTGATTTTAAAGCAGTTTTGTGGGTAAGTTCAGTTTGTCTATTTAGCAGGTAATGTTCTTCATATTGATACGATATGCATTTTATTTTCAATGCATTTATAACGTGGACATCCAAAAATCATATATTCATCCACAGAATCAAGTCTATGCTATTCATCTTTCTTATCTTACTCCTCTTCCTTATCCTTCTCTTCTTCTTCCTTCTCTCTTCTTCTCTATGGTCATTCAAAACTAGACTTTATCTCGAAGAATCATGCGTTTCGTCTTTGCCATTCCTCTCTCTGCGCTTCATTGCACAGCGACACACGTCATTTCACGAAGCGAATCCGTCTCTGGACACGAGAAATCATCCTTCGTTCTCTCTTCCTTGGAGGGTAAAGAGCCGTGAACGCCCCCTTCTGACCCAGCGAAGTTAAAATGTTAGAGGCGGGAAAAGTCACTGGGAGATGGAGGAGGAGGAGGAGGAGGAGGAGGAGGAGGAGGAGGAGGAGGAGGAGGAGGAGGAGGAGGAGGAGGAAGAGGCGAATAATGATGATAACAATAAGGATATTAATAATGATAATGATAATAGTAATATAATATAATAATAATGATAATACGAAGAAGAAACAGCAGCATCAGCAAATTAAAAGAATAAAAGAAAAAAGAAAGGGGAAAATAAAATAAAAAGAAGAGGAGGATGAGGAGACAGCTGCTAACACGTAGGCAGAAATGTGTTGAAGGGATAGGAAACGTCAGGTGTCGCAGATATGAGGAGGACGAGAGAGGAGAAAAGGAAGAAGGGAAAGAGAAGAAGGAGGAGGAGGAATAAATGGATGAATGGAAAAAGGGAAGGAGGGAGGGAGAAGCTAATGGAATAATGTTAAAGATAATGAAGAATATAATATTTCATCATCAAAACCATGTACAAAGAATGGATAGAAAAATTACACGTAGCAAATTAAGAAAAAAAAACATTACATATATAACCAGAAACCTGAAATTATTGAACTGAACTAAAGAATAAAACAATATATTGAGAAAAATAAAGTCTTGAGGCGAAAATGAAGGAGTAAGAGGAAGAAGAGAAGGGGGGAAAAAACAGGGAACAAAAGGAGGAGGAGGAGGAGGCAGGGCGAAGGATTGATGAAAAGAGGAGGCCAGGGAGAGAGACCGATGGCAAGGAGACGAGGATCAAATGGATTCAGCGATTTCTAAACAGCGAGTGACCAGCCAGACTCTCGGAAATGCCTCTTTCCCTTCCTCTTTCTCTCTTGGTTCCTGATGTTGTTTGTCCAATTCCTTCCCTTGTGGCCTCTTATTTATTATAATGTGACGTGCATGTCCTTGAAGTTTGCTGTTTATATACTTGGTTCTTACATTATTTATATGTATTGTGCGTGGAATTTATACTTTTATTTAGTGAACATGCAATAGAATAAATATATACAAAAACAAAGGGAACTAGAGACTTAAATATTTAGAGATGGATTGATAAATGGATGGAAACACAAATTAAATAGAATATAATTGAATTTTTATATACAATTTTTTACGAACTTTTAGTCAGATATTAACATAAACACGACACTTGCATTGTATCTTAATATTTCTACTCATGTAAAATAAATTCATACATGTATTCTTAAATTGGAGCCACAAAACATGTCTTTCCTCACCTTCTTTGGTACAATTTCCCATTTTTACGCTTTTTTTCCTCACTGCAGGAAATCGCAGATGGTGAAGTCCTCTGGAAGCACACCTGATAAGCTCCACACACCCACCACCTGTAGTCGTCCACCTCTCCACTTACTCCACCCACAAGCTGCTGCTCCACCGCTTTTATTCACACCCGTAAACTACCCTGTATATCCGGGCTTTTGTTGCTTTCCTCAGAAGCTCGTTTCTACAGGTATCTTGCGGTTGAGAGACACTTCTACCAGACCTTCTGCATGCACCTCTGACCTCTAGGTATGGCGACAATAGGGAGAATATTCATGTTGTTTCTCAGATTCTTTTAAAATATCAAGTTTATCATTACTTATATAGGAATTGAGTGTATTTAATTATATACGTATGCATTTTGGTAACTGATTGTATATGTGAGGCCTTTACAATTAGGCTTCGTTGTGATTTAAATGTGTTCCGTACAATTGTCTGTGTCGCCGATTCTTGCCGTTTGACGTATTCTATGGTTCGCTTTATCTATGACTTGAAATAAAATGAATAACACCACTGGCTTCATTACTTCATTTGTTGATGCACGTGTTCGCTGTGACACTGCTGGCTAGAACTCATTGTAAGATTAGACTTTGTAGTTAGTTATTCTGTTATGAGAGGTAGAATAGACGTCCTGAATGGTTCCTTCACATCTCATTGCTTCCGTGATGGGTAAGAATACACTGTCTTCCATAATACACTTTAGATTTTCATACATTCATTGAAATTATGTTCAATCTAACGCGAGCATGACAGTCCGCGGGGCGTAATTTAAAAGTAAAAGAAAACGGAATCCTATTTTCTTTAAACAACTAACCATTCATTCAATTCACACATTATTAACAATTCTGATGTTGTTTGATACACAGAAATATACTTAATATAAATTATAATCATAAAATACATTAGATAAACTCCCAATCACTGAATCACTGTCAATCGCTATACATTTCAACTCCTCTGGCAAAGCATTCCATCTTCTTCCCCGTACGTATTACTTGCTAGTGACGCGATAGTTAGGTGTCCGTGAAATTACCCAATTGTGTCGATTCCTCATCACCTGGGGGCTTCAACAGTGATCAAGGTGAGTCATGAGTGTTTCTACTTTAAAATGAGTGATGGGAGATGATGACTGTGGTGATGCATGAGTGAGTAAGAGGTGATGAAGAAGTGGTTGTTCGAGCCGCGTGAGCCCCACGTGCTCGGTTCATTTTCCTCCCACTGTCTCGTGCCCGCTGTTCCCTTTTATTGAAACGCCTTTTGAAGCTTCACAGGTTACGTTATGTTTAGGAGATATTATTAATGTGCTTTTGATACAATAAGAATGATGTAGGGTATGGTGTTTTATAGAAAGGATGAACGAATAGTGAAAATGTGTAGTGTGAGGAGGAGCGGACAGGCTTGGACAGGCTAGCACGTGATGGCCGCCGCGACGAGACGAGGCTACTGGTGATCGCGTCGCCCTCATGTGGCATAGGAGTTAGTTGATGATTATGAGTTACTGTTGTTGCTTCCATGCGTAGTTGATCAAAGGAGTCTTGTTGGTATTAAATGAAGTTAAATTATTAGATATTAATAAAATATATATATTAACGTGGAAAGTGAAACTCCGTATCATATGGAGACAGTAATGTTAGCTTAGGAATGACAAAATAACATGAATGGACGCTAAAGAAGTGCTGTTATTTATTAAAGTGCATTAAATATGTGCTCAAGGACGTCACATTGGCTCTGTATTGCAAGTTTCCTCCGAATAGTTCCGTCAATTTCATGTCAGCTCAGCCACGAGGGAGTCAATTTAGTTATGATGAAGTCAAGACAATCTAGAGTGAGTTAGATCAGACTCGAGGACATTCATTTGACCTTAAAACAATCGGATATGCCTAAAACAAAACTAATAGGCTACAATTGATTTCATTGATTTTACGCTATAAGGGCAACTAGGCTACAAGTAAGTCAAATATACGTCAAACTAGCCTCAAATAAGCCTCATCAACCTTGAAGATGTATGGTTGGCATCTAGTAAGTTTTGTAGTTTTGAATAAGCCATGATGACCTTGAAAAAAACCTACCTTACCCATAGAAGTAAACAGATCAGCCTCGGAAACTTTATTTACATTTCCAATAAATCAGGTTAGCCTCCAATGAATTTGAACGACCCCACGAAAGCCTAGTTTGTCTCTATATAACTTAATGGACCAGAAATAAATCAAGTCGTTAATAAAAAAAACCGAAAATACAATGTCAACCTTAAGAGTTCGGCCTCGAGTAAGTCAGATTAGTGTTGAAAGCATGAGGTCGTTAACGAGAAGATAAAATTGGTCTGAAAGAGTCGTTTTAGTTTGAATATGAGCAGTTATGTGCTATAAAGGGTTGAATCACTCTTGAAATGATAATGAGGACCTCTCGCGAATGTGATTGTTGTATAAAGGTGTTCAAGTTGGTCTCGAAAGGGTCATATAGCAATGAGAGGTTCAAGGAGGACTTTGAGGGTTTAGTCGTCCTCGAAAGGAGGAAAGTGACCTCAAAATAACGTAAATTGTTGTTACAAGAACGACTTTTATTTTGATATAGAGTCAGATCAATCTCAAGAGGGAAGCAGTGGTTTTCATGGCAAAGCTTATCTTCGAATAAGTCATGTGGTTGTAGTAGTAGCTATGTCGACCTCGAATGAGTGAATGAGTGAGTGAGTGCGTGGCCTCGGTAGGGTATAAACTGACCGTGAGTGTTTAATAGTAATTATGTTGTGGTCAGTTTGTCTGGGATACTCATTCAGGTCTGGCAAATTAGCTTAGTCAGGCTAGACTGATTAACTCGAAAGCGTATTATGTAAATTTAACTATTATTACCATACTATTATTACTATTATCATTATTATTATTATTATTATTATTATTATTATTATTATTATTATTATTACTGATATACGTACAGTTGTGGAATTAGTGTTGGTAGGAGGAAGGGAGGGTTAGTTAGGTGAGGATGGTTGTAATGTTATAGCCAGGAGCGTTTCTTCCCAGGCGGCAAGGTCTCGTGCACACTCAGCAACTCATAAGGTGTAGGAGATAGGAGGAAGGAAGGGCGGTGCTGAAGGATGCTCGAGGTCCTAATGTGGAGGGGAAGAGAGGCGATTTTATTTCTTACTGAACTGTGGGGTAGAATGACTGTGTGTGAATGTCTTGTGTGTGTATATGTGTGTGTGAATATTGTCTTGCTGATTTGATTTCACTTGTTTTATTTATTGATGTATTATGGATTTAATTTCATATCTGTATTTTATTATTTTATTCACATTTATTATTTATTTATTATTACTTAATTTTGTCGTTTTTTGCATTTCGGATCTAAAATATTCGTTGCCTTCGATTTTATTAACCACTTACCCTTTCCATCCTTCCTTCAATTTCCCTTAGTTCCCCTTTCTATCATCTCGTTATTCCACATGTTCTTAATTCTTCCTCTTCTATAATTCTTCCCTCTCTTTCACCGTTCCCCTCCTTGCAAGCCTTATCAGGGCCGCTGCAGCACACGACTAGCACAAAGGGAAACACACTACCATGCCATCTTCCTCTGCCGGCAGGAAACACCTGGGAAAGAGTAATAAAGACAGAAATGAAGGTTCCTGGATAGGCGAGGCTTCTAATGAGAGAGAGAGAGAGAGAGAGAGAGAGAGAGAGAGAGAGAGAGAGAGAGAGAGATACCAGCGAGCCAGCATACTGTAGTGTTGACAGTAACTTACCTAAACGTCGCTAGATGGCAGGAGCTCACGGCTTGCATTTTTCTTCCATTTTCTTTGACTTTTTTCCGCCGCAAATTCCCAACTGAGGTGATCTCCCGCACCCTCACCAGTAGATATTACACCGCCCTATTACCTACCAAGCTGAAAGGGAAGCTGGAAGGCCTGATTTAGCTGGTAGGAGCGTTGAGATAGAATAAAGCGTTCCCTGGCAACTGAGAGGAAGGGAGGGCGATGCGAGGGGGAACGAAAGCAGCCGCCATTGACGCCTGAATGTGGCTGAGCGAGGTTGTGTGCGTGTGTGTGTGTAGGGAGGGGAAGGGGTTTAGGGGAGAGAGAGAGAGAGAGAGAGAGAGAGAGAGAGAGAGAGAGAGAGAGAGAGAGAGAGAGAGAGAGAGAGAGAGAGAGAGAGACTTTATACATGAACTGTTCAAATATTCTCATAATAGTAACATACATTCAGTTCACATGAGCATAGTTGAAATTAATTTTAGCATTTTTTCCCTCCTCTATTTTTTTTCCCCTCGACAAGGCTAGCTAACTACACTGCACTATAGCGATGTAGACGCCAGGAATTTATTGCCGTAGTAATATTCATTAGCAATTAATTACTATGCATCAACGCATTAATTTGAGTCATTTATCATCAAGTGACGTTTCAGGTTTTAATTGAAAGTGAGAAGTTCTATTGAAATGTCCACCTTTAATTTAACCTGTTGGACATAAGGATGTAAAGGCTATATATTCTCTCTCTCCCCCTCTCTCTCTCTCTCTCTCTCTCTCTCTCTCTCTCTCTCTCTCTCTCTCTCTCTCTCTCTCTCTCTCTCTCATTGTTTCTTAGTTTCTAAATAATTATAAAATCTAGGAATGAATCTCGCTGTGTATACGTATGCAAGGGTGGCAGGAGAGAGAGAGAGAGAGAGAGAGAGAGAGAGAGAGAGAGAGAGAGAGAGAGAGAGAGAGAGAGAGAGAGAGAGAGAGAGAGAGAGAGAGAGAGAGAGAGAGAGAGAGAGAGAGAGAGAGAGAGAGAGGGGTATATATAAAGCTTCAATGTAATATCATAAGCGTAGCAGTTTCTATGATTATTAACAAAAACAAATGGCGAGGGACGCACGTTAGAACGCACTTGAGGCCATCGATCAAGTGAATCTCTCTGTCTCTCTCTCTCTCTCTCTCTCTCTCTTCTCTCTCTCTCTCTCTCTCTCTCTCTCTCTCTCTCTCTCTCTCTCTCTCTCTCTCTCTCTCTCTCTTAAATTTTCCTCCGTGCGTGCATTTTCTATTTAATTTTAACACATGTTCTTCTCATATCACGATGATGATAATAATAACCGATGATTTGTTTTACTCTTTCGAGAAAAAAACGAAATTATGGTCAGAATCTTAAGGTAGAATAAATATGTATGCATAGTGTAAAGGAAGTGAATGCATCATATAATCTACTATGCTAGGGCAAGAAATAGAGGATCAAGGTTGTGTCATAGAATTGGTTCGAATATTTGCTTGAGTCCTCTGGTGGTAGAAATTTATTAATGGACTTTAATACCTTCTAGAGACTATACTTTTGATTGTTATGATAAATACTTTTCAATATCGTAATGTTGGTTCGTACTTTCATAACTTATATCTATATCGGTGCTGCTATAATATTTTCTATCATATCAAATAGTATAATTACGACATCCTTGCTGGAGAAGATTTATGAATAGTCTGTGAACGTAAATGAATATAATAGGACAGGTCGCGAAGGCATTAAGCACCTTAGCGGCAGGACGCATCGCTGTGCCTCCTGGAAGCGTGGAAGCAGAGGGAGTCACGGTGGCTGAAGGAGAGTTCTTGTCTCTTCCCACCTGTCTCCCGCCGCACTCCTGCTCGCTGCCCCGTGAACCATTCCTCGCTCTCAAATGACCCGCCAGAGGTCTCCACCGGCGCGACGAAAGCCAATCCGGGGTCCACATTACCACCGTTTCAGATGGCGCCTAATTTTCCTGAGTGCCACAAGAATTATGGTCTTATAAACCAATTTTCTGGGCGGGATAAGAGAATGTAACCTTTATTGTATTAGTCCCGTAAGCCCAGCTCCTCGTCAGGTAAGGGAGGCTAATGACCGCCCTGCACGCCTCCCTCTGCACGCCCAGACCACCACCTAAAGCAAAGGATGACCTCACATGTTTTCTTAAGACGTAAACTTTGTCACCCGCCGCAGGGCTTGGAGAGAATTCGCTCGTTAGGTAACAGGTGATTTCATAGCCAATAAATGATCGGCAAGTGTCGCGCGTCCTGCTTGTAGGTGGTGCTCAGTGGTGTCTCTTCGCATAAACACGTAATGCTGAATATAAAACTATATTTATATGAAAATAAACTGATATACTTGATGTGCCTCTCGTTATAACATAGCAAATTTAGAACAGCACCACTTCTCGAAGAAATACGGATTTGTTTGCTTATTTCATAATTTATTAACTAATTACTATCAAAAATTAGATTCAACCATAATTATTTTTTAATTTGAGGACGAGACAAAGTAATAATAATAAAATAAATATATATATTCACTTCACGATTCCAAGCTTGAGTACTTCCATTGCATTTTCTGCGATGTAGAAGCACATATAAAAAGGAGAAAAGCAATAATGATAAAACTTGGAATGACCGTATGTGTGCGTTTATTTCCTGTGCCACTGAAGCAGAGATAGCGAGGCGGCGCCCGGCAGGATGTTTGTAGCTTTTACTATCCAGGAAAAGGTAATGTGTTTGCGTCACGAGCCTCCCACCTGAGTTATGTGATCACGAAGCCCACATAGCAGCACACCTTGTTTCTGTCCTGTGTGTGTGTGTGTGTGTGGGTGTGGGTGTGGGTGGGTGGGTGTGTGTGTGTGTGAAACAAATTGCATGTAGTGCGCTGGAGTGCCGAAAATTAATCATAATTTTTAACCTATTTTTGTAACCTCAAAATTCACCTTTTTCTTCTTTAATTCCTTCACGTTCATTATAATTCCGTGAAAAAACAGAAAACAGAAGTCTGCGTCGTTCCCTAACATGGTAAAATTTTAACTCTACGGGATTTAAACACAAATTACAATAAACCATAGCTTGAACAAAAACGAAACACACACACACACACACACACACACACACACACACACACACACACACACACACACGCACACACACACTAACCACACGTGTCTAAAACTCAGCCAAGATAAAGACACTGAACAAGCTGAATCCAAAACAAAAGCACATCCATCTTCTGCTTTCATGTTGAGACAGAGGAAGGCAACACACATACACACACACACACACACACACACACACACACACACACACACACACACACACACACACACACACACACACACACACACAAGCTGCTGCTGTAACACTCTCTGCAGCTGTTGTGGATGGACACCAGCCACGCGGGGAAAGGAGTGGTTGTTTCCGAATTCACGAGAGTAGAGCGTCGTGGCCGGCCATTAGTAAGCGTCAAGTGAGCTTTGGTTTTCCCCTCGTACGCTGTGTGTGACTCGGCGAGGAAGGCAAAAGGACGCATCTCAATTCAGGCGGAGTTTGGGGCGTTTTAGGGCTTGTGGAGTGAATGAATTTGTAGAAAAAATAAAAAAAAAGGCCTCTTCTTATATATTGAAGTAGTATAAATATGAGTGTAGTTTTTTTGATTTGATTAATGTTTAGAGATGGAATGGGATGTTTCTTTATACACGTTCATGACACTCACTTCATTATGTTTCATCGATCCTGCAATGATTTTTAATGCATGTTTTCCTTCAAGAGAAAGAGAGGGTGGGACGCAATTTTCCAGTCGTGCAGAGGACTAGGCGATAGGCGAGGGAGGGTGGCAGGGAGGAAGGTGTGCCAGGAAGGAAGGAGTGAGTGAGGCAGGGAAGAGCAGGGAAAGGTGAGCCACGGAGGAAAAAATGAGGCAGGGGGTAGGAAAGGTGAGGTGGGGAGAAGGTTAAGCAAGGAGGAGGAAGAGGAGAAGGTGAGGCAGGGTGGTAGGACAGGAAAGAGGTGAGGGAAGGGAGTGGTGAGGCAGATAGGAGGAGGAAGAGGTGGGATAGGAAAGAGGCGAGGCAAGGGAGAGGTGAGGTAAGGGAGAGTCGAGGTAAGGGAGAGGTGAGGCAGGTGTGCGGGCAGGTAATAGAGCGGGTCTTGCCTGGGAGGAGAGTCGCGTGTAGGTTATATTGGGGGCGTGGTGGGCCAAACAGCCTCTTTGGGCGGATGAGGAACGTGGGAGTCTCACAGCGAGGAAGGGAAAGTAAACGTAAAAATATATATAGCGAGAAAAAGATGACTTTACCTTTATCATGCAGGTCTAAAGGGGTTTATTTATATATATTATTATTATTATTATTATTGAAGTTAATCTTGGAATAAATAATACTCGGAAGCAATTGGGTATTTCAAAATCTTAGCTTGGGAATAAGTGACTAGTTTCCTTTTTATTTTTCAGTAACTTTTTTGCATATATATATACATACAAATCGAGTGTTATATATTGTTCCTATATACTTATATTTATTAATTTGACGACACTGTTTCTTCTTTTGTTTCGCCTCAATTAAGGGGAGAGAAAAGGACACGAGATTTAAACGGCAAGTGTTTGAGGCCGTCCATTAGTCGCTGTCGATGAGGCCGCGAGGTTGGGTCGATGTGGTGGGGGCAAGAAATATTTTTTGAAGAATTGCCGAGTTTTCAATGTAGCAGAAACCCTGGGTGTCGTTAAGGGGTGAAGGAGAAGGAAAAAGAGGAGGAGGAGGAGGAGGAGGAGGAGGAGGAGGAGGTGGAGGAAAACCAGGTATAAGAGGAGAGTAGAAAGATAAGAAAGATATAGAGAAACAGCAGTAGATGGAGAGAGGAAGAGGAGGAAATTATAAAAGGGTAATGCAAGTGTGAGAGCAAAGTGTTTATTAGGTAAACATTAATTTATTTTTTCCACACAGACTTCATTATGTTCGGGTATAAAACATCCAGGTAATGATACTTTTAACACAAATGAATATGGGTTAAGCGTTTAATATGGAAAACGTGCCTTTACCTCTCCAATAAACCATTACTGCACTATAGAAAAAAAAAGTATAGAAAAAAGAATTAAAATTAATATCAGACATAACCTGAAAGAGTAAAATCATTATAGAAAAAAGGCTACATGGGGTAAGAGCTTCAAATTCCTTCCAAATCCATCAGTTACATGTATTCCTCTCAATTGTATCTTTATTTCCCTTGACAAATTCATTCACTGGTTTCAATCTTGGTCGTGAAAAACATGGCACCGTTTCTCTCCTCATTACTCGCCACGTTAAATGACACACGCTTGATAGCCTCTCACTCCACCTCAGTAATCACCCCCCATCCCCTAATTGCTTCATCCTGTGTCCCAATTTACCTTACATTTCCTTCCATTACGCCACTGCCTCGCCCCATCTCCCAGCCCCATTTATCCCCCATCACCATCCGTATTTCTACCTGTCTCATCCCGTCTCTCGCTCTTGAGTTGGTCGTTGCTGTCTCCGTCTCCCTTTCCTGTCTCCCTGTCCGATTAAGTCCTTGGTTTTACTGTTTGTTTTCGTGTAATTCCTCTCGTCTCCGTCTAATCGTCTGCTGTCTCTCGTTTCCATTTTCTTCCTTCTTATCTTCTCTTCCTTCTGTGTTCTTGTTTGTCCTTCCATCCTTCTCATTTCTCTTAAAGTGTATCTGTTCCATGTCACATCCTTTTATCTCATCTCCTGCATCACCTTTCATCCCTTTCTTTTCATTCCTCACTCTTTCTATCCTTCATTTCACTTCTCCTCACATAACATCCCTATTCCTACACTTTTCCCTTCCCTGCTGTCTCATTCCCCTCATTTCAACCTCTCCTCCCTAACTCCCTACCTACTCTACTCCTCTCCTCTAACCCTGACCTCCTCCTCTCTTCCTTTCTCGCCCAAGCCAGAGTTACCATCCGACCACACCTGACGTGAATTAATGAGTGACAATTTGTGTGAATCGCCGTGAATCCAAGAAGATGTCAATCCCCGTGTTTACACCACAAAAGCACAGGAGAGGGGATTAATTATCGGACGCCAGAGCAATATGTCTCAACTCGGGCACAGGCAGAGATGGACGATACTCCCTTCCCCTTGCACTGGGTTCTCGTTCTCCTTGTCCATTGTGGTTCTCCAGTCTCGTGTAGCTCTCCCTTGCACCCGTCTGGCTATAGAGGTCAGAACTCACGGGCACACTGTTGCTACTGTCGCTTTTTATCATCACCTCTGATTTGGGGCTGCAAGGTGCCACTGGGAAGCTTTATTACGCTGCTTAAAGGGTGGTGGAGACGGAGTGGTGAACGTAGTGATGACTGGTGTGTTGGGGGACGAGAGGTTGTAGTGGTGAGCTGTTAGGGACTTGGATAAAGGGTTGCAGTGATAAGGAAGGGAGAAAGGAGTGTTTGTGGTGATGACAGTGGTGTGTTGAGGTAGGATGAGGAGGTATGTACAGTCCCCTGGAAACTGTACAAGGCTCTCCCTAACCTTCACACTGATCGTAGGGAGAGTATACCAGGCTCTTCCGAACCAAAATACCGAATCAGGTGACACATGTCACCTCCTTTTTCATGGGATCTGTCATTGGCTGACCTCCACTGACCCGTCTTTCATCTTAATCCTCTCTCTCTCTCTCTCTCTCTCTCTCTCTCTCTCTCTCTCTCTCTCTCTCTCTCTCTCTCTCTCTCTCTCTCTCTCTCTCTCTCTCTCTCTCTCTCTCTCTCTCTCTCTCTCTCTCACACACACACACACACACATACACACAAACCCAGTCACCCACCCACCCACCCACGCACGCACGCACGCACACATCCACCCACCCACCCACCCACACACACACACACACACACACACACACACACACACACACACACACACACACACACACACACACACCTATTTGTATATTTAGATTATTTCTTATAAGTTTACTTTTATCCGGCTTTTTAATATAGATAAATGTTAGAATTATTCAGAGAGAGAGAGAGAGAGAGAGAGAGAGAGAGAGAGAGAGAGAGAGAGAGAGAGAGAGAGAGAGAGAGAGAGAGAGAGAGACCCAACCACCTACCCAACCACTTAACCACCCAACCACCTATCCAACCACCAAACCACTCAACCACTTATCCAACCACCTAACCACCCAACCACCTATCCAACCACCTAACCACCCAACCACCTATCCAACCACCTAACCACCCAACCACCAATCCAACCACCAAACCATTCAACCACCTATCCAACCACCTAACCATCCAACCACTTATCCAACCACCTAACCACCCAACCACCTATCCTATGTATCGACACACACATACCTTAATTCCCAAGGGTGCCTCGCCATGGGCTGAAGAGGAGAGGAGAGGGGAAGGAAAGATAGAGTGATGGTAGTAAAGTTGTAGAGAAAATAACACTTTATGAAGACAAAGTAGTGGTAGGTGTTTTGTGGCATTATTTTAAGGAATTGAATTACGTAGATAAAAGATGAAATTTTTTGTGTTTTGAAGACGTTGGACTCGAAAATGTAATCACTAATATTAAAAAAACAAAATGAAAAAACATCATTAAAGTATCTGAATTCCATCTCTTCAGGTATATATTTACAAAAGAATTCCCTTAGAAAAAAATACGATGAAAAAAGTCTGCCTGCAAGCAAAGGGTGTTAGTGGTTAGTATGCGAGCCAAGCTTAGTGAGATTTTTACAAAGTCGTGATCTTTTTATCGTGTTAATACGAGGCCGCCTGCTACTCCCTGACCCTCTGAAAACCTGAAGATAAAGGTTATATTAGCTGCGCGATGCTTGGCGGAGGGAAGGCTCGAGGAAGAGAAGAGGAGGAGGAGAAGGAGGAGAAGGAGGAGGAGGAGGAGGAGGAGGAGGAGGAGGAAGATGAGGGTAATGAAGAGGAGGAAAGGAAAAAGGTTAAAAGGAGGAGAGGAAAAGTTGAAGGCGGAAGGGAGGAGAGTGAATGTAAGGAGGCAGTTGAAGTGCGAGGGAGAGGAAGCAAAGTGGAGCAGGAAGTGATGAGGCAGAGAAATGATGGTTATGAGAGAGAGAGAGAGAGAGAGAGAGAGAGAGAGAGAGAGAGAGAGAGAGAGAGAGAGAGAGAGAGAGAGAGAGAGAGAGAGAGAGAGAGAGAGAGATTCTGATATACACGTACAATAAACATATGAATTGCATGTATATGTGTTCATTTTTTATGTGAATGAATCAGCAATTTAACACGAAAATAAATAATATGAACAAAATATTAAACAAAAATCACAGACTGTATTTTCATTATTTGTTTAATATGTAAATTTGACTTGAATGCAGTTGTATATATGATAATAAGTGTATTAATATTTATAATTATCTAATTGTTATCGCATAAACATAATTATACGAACATTTATATACAGTTTTAGATAAAAAGAAAGTCACCCATCACTTCTCGACTCTCCCAGTACCATCCTCCCATCTCTCTCTCTCTCTCTCTCTCTCTCTCTCTCTCTCTCTCTCTCTCTCTCTCTCTCTCTCTCTCTCTCTCTCTCTCTCTCTCTCTCTTCCTCACTTCCCCTTCAATCCTCCCTTCCTACTCCCCACCATCCCTTCCCTTCCCTTCCCTTCCCTTCCCCCTTGGTCTTAGTTCCCCAATCCTCCCCATCCCTCCCAACCCTCCCTCACCGTCCCTTCCCCTACGTTCCATTTTCTTCATTTCGCGGTGAATTTCCCCGGGTCGGTACAAGGCTGTCATCCCGGCGGCAGCTTTTTTGGGCTTCATTAATCATTTGCTCCCAGCCCGTCAGGCAGAGGCCGAGCACCAGCCACAGGGCTTCGGACGGTGCCACAAGGGTTCGTGCGGTTAGGAGGGGAGATGGAGGGCAAGGTTATCGTTCAGGCTGACTTCCACCACCACCACTACCACTTCTACCACCACCATCACCATCCTCACCACCACCACCACCACCACCACTACTGCTACTACCACTACTACTAGAGTCTCGTCTTAGTCTTACAATTCCTGCCTTTTCCTCCTCCTTTTCCTGCTCATCCTCCTTCTCCGTTTCTTCTCCATCTTCCGTAGTTTTCCTTTTCCCGTTGTCATCATCGTCGTCTTCCTCCTCCTCCTCCTCTTCCTCTTCCTCTTCCTCTTCCTCTTCCTCTTCCTCCTCTTTTCCTTAAATAATCACAGTCATTCTTATAATCGTACTTCACCGTCGTCCTAACATCAACAACAGCACCTCCGTCTCCGCCCCATCATCCTCTTCCTCTTCCTCCTCCTTCCTCTTCCTCCTCCTTCCTCTTCCTTCCTCCGTCTTGCCTAGGTCAGTGTAAACGTGGAGCTACCGGGAGGAAATGAGGGAGAGAAAGATGGTGGGAGAGCAATGAGGGAGGGAAAGAGGGGAACAGAGGGGAAAGAAGGGAAAGGGAGGGAAAGGGAGAGAAAGGGGAGGGGAAGGGGAGGGGAAACGGAAAGAGAGGTTGTGTTGTATTTGTTCACGTGACGCTGAGTAACGGGAAGGAAATCGTGAATACTAATGATATTTTATGTAACTTCATTGTGATATATATATTTTTTTTGTTTGGAAGTGATCGATATGATTTTTTTTTTTTTATGGTATATGACGTGTTGAAATAATGTTATTTATTGTGTGTATTGTGTTGTGGAGAGAGAGAGAGAGAGAGAGAGAGAGAGAGAGAGAGAGAGAGAGAGAGAGAGAGAGAGAGAGAGAGAGAGAGAGAGAGAGAGAGAGCAAGCAAGCATATTTAACATTATCACATTGTATTATTTTTTATCTTAATTTTCTATGTATATTATTTATCTTATCTTTTTTCTTACACATGTTTAATATCATACAATTCCTTATCAATATCTAACAGGTTTGTGTCGAGACGTGATGTTGGCAAAAAGACTGCATGTAACACAACGACAATATACCATGCAGACAGTCTATTCCAGTCCACCATTCACAGCCAGCCAGTCAGTCTCATTGCAGTTTTGGTGAGTACAGAATATTTTTTCACCGCATTTTCTGGCCAATTTTAGCCAAGCGGTCGATGCCAAGGTAATCAATTCGTGTTCGAGGTAAATATTCTCCCAGATAGAATAAATGTACTCGTTTGCGGAAAGAAGTTAAGAGTGAGTGAGTGAAACCAGAATATTCATGTGGATTTGTGCATATTTGTGTTAATGAAGGTCAGAAGCAGACAAAAATAATAGAGCAAGAGAAAAAAAAAAATGTAATGATAATGAAGTATAATCAAGTATTGTATTTAAAAGTCATAACTACTGCACTGAGGCGACCATCGATCACAGTAACTAAGAGGGAGAGAGGGGGGGAGGGGTTTAAGTCAGCATTTCAAGAGCTGAGGTCAGAGGTCAGCACGTGGACGCCTCAGCATACATACATACACACACAAGGTCAGAATAAACCACTCAGTTTCGGGCCAACCAATCCCATGTCCTCTGCGTGTCCCCGCCTCCATCCATCCCCTCCTGTCACCACCCTCCCGCCGCCGCCAATAAGAATTAGACAAAGACATTCGCTTCTGCATGATTTCCGTAATCCGTCGTGCCCTGTCAGCTGTCTGGGGCGAGGACCAATGGGAGACTCAGGCTTTCGTGGGCTTTTAGTGATCAGCTGACGTGCCTGACAGATGCCGGCAGGTACTCTCCCTACCTGCCTGATGCTGGATGATGACGGAATTATCACCATGTTAGTTTTTTCCGTGTTTTTTCCTATTTTCAAGGTTACCGCGTTGTTATTTTTGCCTTAAGTGTGGTGTATAAAGTGCCATGGTGTCGTGTGTTCCTACGTGGCACCTCCCAGGACGTGGTGGATGTTGGGGCAGCATCGTACAGCTGCCATAGGGAGAGGACGTCACATTTCTGATGGATTAGCCGACTTACATGCGGGGTTTACCGAGAGAGAGCAGCTTATTGGTCGGCCTGAAGGGAGGGCGGCAGGGTGGCAGGGTGGGAGGGAGGCAGGGAGGCTTAGGATGGAGTATTTGATTAGCCCTCACCTCCGAGCATCACTACGCAGGGAGAGGAGGAAGAGGAGGAGAAGGGGTAGTAAGGGAGAGTGATGTCATAATTAGTAGAAAGGTGACGTTGACTTTAGCCTCCAAGGGAAAAAGTTACTGGTGATGCAAAAAAAAGGAAGTAAAAATATATTCCCGAGGTGTTTATTATTATAGGTTTCAAGTAATTTTTCGTAGCTCCTTATCAGTAGTTAAAGGTATATTAAAAAAAAAAATGCATAATTCTCCTCGTTACTGAGTCGTGTTTTTTTTTTTTTTATCTTTATTTTCCATATTTTTTTGTCTTGTACTTTTTTATTTTAATTTATTTTTCTACCGTGGCAGCGATGCGTCTGTGGTCCGTCACTGTCACATCCGGGACAGCACCAATCGGAGGTATCTGACCAATGATAATAGCAGTCAATCATTTATCTGTGTCGTGATTGGTGGACGTGAAGCAGGCCTGTGTAACTTTCAGCGGCTCCTCGACGACCCTTGATGGATGGATGATAATAAGGAAGAAAAATTATACGATGCCAAACTAACAGCGAGAGATGAATGCCGCGCCTCAAAGGATTATTTAATGTTTATATGTATTCAGGTGAAGGAAGGATCGCTTGACACAGATGAATAATGTTTTATGAATTCGTTATAAATACCCCGAACGTAAATTTTCATGAAGGACGTGATCGGGGGTTTAAAACGATTCCTAGATGTCAGGTCCTTTTTCCCCTCCTACCCACCCTCCCTCCTTCCCTCCATACGCACCCATCCATCCAAGTTCCCTCCACCACCACCACTAACACCTCCACATACCTCCACTCCCTTGCCACTTTGTTACTGTAATTCCGTGGTGTCCTGGCCTGAGCCGAGAGGAATGTGGCGTGTGTGCATGACGTGCCGAGCTACCGGGATCCTCATTAAATCTCTTCATTACCGGGCTGGATGCGGGCAAGTCCATTCATCACACAGTGGTCGGCGAGCCAAGACAAGGGGGGGAGGGGTGGCTTTCGGGGGCGGGGTTAGTTAGAGGCGTCTGGGTTGACTCGCCTCTCTAGTCCTTGGTGAGTTAGAGAGTCGCGTTGAGATGAGACTTTAGGTTGAGTTAAAAGTAATGAGAAGGGTAAGGATGAGGAGGATTAAGACTGCAAGGATGTGAGGATATAGTGAGAGGAAGTCATGTTAGGAACGGAAGATGTGAAGAACTATGATTTATTCCGCTATATAGATACTTGAATAATAGATGGTAGAATATATCTGTAATCTATCCCAGGCAAAGGAGAAAAAAATATCAATATATACATAACACAGACAGGAAAGACATCAACATTTTTCTTATTGTTTTTATTACTCTTGAGGCATTTACTTTTTACGACATCAGACTTTGCTTGTAGTACATTATATTTTTTCGTCCGTATTTATCATCGTCATCATCATTACACTCTAAGACGCTTTGTGGTCACATTTCCTTGCCTGGCATCCCGACACTGCGTTACTAAGCTCGTATCTCGTCATATATCCGTTTATTTTGCGTAGCGTGGAGGCTCTTGGGGCTATCGGGGGGTGACGGAGGCCAGTTCACCCCCAGACACACCCCATAATCTCCCCTCCCCAGCCTGCCCAGCGCCGCGCCTCTCACCCTCTCAGGCGGTTGGACGGTTTTGATGGCCGCCTCCAAGCCTCTGTAAGTCCTCCTCGTCTCGTGTTATTGAGTCTCTTAACCCAGGTAGTACAGGAGGCGCTCACTGTTACTGTTACTGTTTCCTGCGTCATATCTTCCTCTACATGATGTTTATACTTTGTTTAGTGTTTTGTACTGTTATTTGTCCTCGTTGTGGTTGTGTTTTTACTTTACACTTGCTTTCTACTCTCGCTTGTGTATATATATGTATGCATTCTCCTTTTAGTTTCCTTGTTGTATTGATATTTATTTTTTATTAACTTGGTAACTTTTATGAGTAGAGAGAGATGTAAACGCGCTGCCTCCTGAGTACTTAGAAGACGGATTGGTAGCGATTTCCTCAGTTATTGTTGTTTTTATGACTCTTTCTCCATAAAGATACTAACGCGGAGAACCTGTTCGATGCTTAGCTGGATATCAAGTTTGCTGTTGTTGTTTTCTCCTCATCTCATGTGTATTTAAGGAGGAGAGAATTTAGGAAAGTAGTGTGATTTATGGCAGAAGTTATTGCTGTAAATTGAAACATAAGGGACGAGTGAAAGGAGGATGACAAGGATAAAATGTGCGATGAAAATATAATTGAACAAGAACGAAGCTTAGAATATGTTGTTTAAAGAAAAAAAAGTAGCTAAGGAAACACCACTTAGGGTATTATGGGAAAGCATTATAGAGGAGAACCAGTAGAGATAAGAATAATACGTACAATCAGGGATACGAGATCGTGGAAGCGGAACACTGAGGAATCATTACGCGGCGAGGACAACAGCCTCAGGTCAGCCGTCTGTCCACTCTACTCTCTTATCACCGTCGCCAAAATCAGTCACCCTTGAGTCCGTCACCTTTACTGCACGTCTCCATCAGGGTGAGAGTACCTAAATGGGAAATCTAGAGGGGGAGTGGCGTCTCTACTCCCTCATCACCCCCTCATCACCTTCTCCCTCACCCCTGGGAGACGTAGGGACTGCGAGAATATTTGCCAAGTTGTACTTCCACGTGTCTGTCCCCTTTTCGCGGCGTAATTAATGCAGATCCAGCGTTGTGCCCGAACTCATAGGGCGACGAACTAGTGCTGGCGTAGCGGGAGTAGACCGAAGCGACTCCTTACCCTAGGGCGAGAATAGTATGTGATGAGTGTGCTGTTTGCGTGACGCTGTAGGCCTGTGTTTGCGTGCGACGTGCAGGCAGGGGCCATAAATCTGCCAGGATTGTTTACTTCAGCTCCGACCAGTGACCCACCCTCCCTTCCCTCTCTTCCTTATTCCTCCCCCTCCCTGTAGGCCTTCCTCCTCTCGCCTCCCCACTGGGTGTAGTCTGAGAGGGTGTATGCTTCCCCTACTTTCCCTCCTGTGGGTGTGGCGAGGCTGGGGCTGTGTGAGGGTACTCCTGAGGGTGCCAAGGGTGGTGAGGGAAGCTGCCGATGACGCGCGCCTTGGTCATTACTTGGCATAGAGGAAAATGTTAGAGAAATGGTAGGTTGAGGGAAGAAAACGCGTTGAAGGACTTGATCTTGATTTCTTGAGTTTGTGTTCCTGTGTATAATGGGAGGAGTATTGTATTATTTTCATTAGGTTGAAGTGCTAGTAATACAGTAGGACACACACACACACACATACACACACACACACACACTCTCTCTCTCTCTCTCTCTCTCTCGTTCAGAAGTCAGGAGGAGCCTCGCAGGTAGTGGTAGTGGTGGTGGTGCTCTTTGAACTTGTTATTGTATCCTGGATGAGTTGGTAACGCTGTTTGTTTGGGTGGATGGAAAGGGGAGGATAAGGCGGGGGGGAGGAAAGGTAAGGAGGAGGAAGAAAGGAAGGGAAGGGGAAGGGAGTGATAGGAGGAGGAGGAGGATGGGGAGCTGGATAAATGGAGCAGTAACAGAGAGAGAGAGAGAGAGAGAGAGAGAGAGAGAGAGAGAGAGAGAGAGAGAGAGAGACGGATATGCGCTCAATTTATATACCACTTTTATTTTCTCTCGCTCTCTCATTTTTTTTTTCTCTCTCTCTCTCTCTCACTCTTCTCTCTCTCTCTCTCTCTCTCTCTCTCTCTCTCTCTCTCTCTCTCTCTCTCTCTCTCTCTCTCTCTCTCTCTCTCAAGCACACCCTTACACACCTACACCTCACCTCAACCCATCCCTTCACACACACACACACACACACACACACACACACACACACACACACACACACACACACACACACACACACACACACACACCTACGCCTCTGTACAGTCAGGTTTCATACCAAGGCAATTGTCGAAGCTGCTATTCTGAGGGAGACTGAGACTGGTTTACCCCTTTATCGAGTCCCTTCTTGGAGGATTCGAAGCCTTGTTAACCAGTGAGCGTGGAATCGGCCGCTGCTTATCTTGACAGCTGCGTGAGTGATGGTGGAAGAGGCTGCGTCAAAATGTTTTCATGTGTCATGTTGTGTCTAGCATGAGGCGAGTCTTTCCCACCAGCTGAGAGAATTTTGGCTTTCCCAGCTGGAGGGACGTGGACTCCTCCCTCGGGTAGCGGCGCTGGAGGGAGTGTCTCACCTACGGGGCGCTGCAGCCTCACCTCTCACAGCGGGAAATGAATGTTCGTGTTACGTGGATTTCCTTTAATTTTTCTTTTTCCACTTTTGTGTCGGTAGGATGATGTCTGGAATAAAAGTCAGGTACTTACATGTGCATGACCCACTTACCTGTCTCGATGACCAGGTGTGCGTGACGTCAGCTCGTGGCCAGTAGTAGTAGTCAAGTCATTCAGGTTTTACTATGAGCATGAGTGATTTCATCTGAGTATTGCGTTTTGCATTAGTAACTTACGTGCTATAGTGTTTCAATCGTAGCAATATGTATACCGTTAAGTTTGTTGGCTTCAGGTTTTTATACATATTAAGTGTTAAGTGTTAAGTGGCGTTGAGTAAGTGTAGTGGAGTTAGACGCAGACTAGCAAGGTTCATAAATAATCTTTCTGTAGGTCAGTTAAGGGTGATTAGTTACACATTAAATAGCTTTACCGTAACAAAGCTAGTTATGGGCCGGGGGTGTCCGCGGCCCTACAGAAGCCTCCACACCCTCAGAAGGCAGTGAATGGTGGAAAGTGAAAAATTAATCTTCTAGAAATTAATGAGAAGACGCCTGAAGGTCTGGTAGTGTGGCGGCGAAAGTTTGAGAGAAAAATAAATACACTACAATCTTTCTAAAGTATCCGCTCTCTTCATTCTTTTTTTCTTTCTCTCTTTTATGTGTGTGTGTGTGTGTGTGTTTGTGTGTGTGTGTGTGTGTGTGTGTGTGTGTGTGTGTGTGTGTGTGTGTGTGGGTGGGTGGGTGGGTGGGTGTGGGTGTGGGTATGGGTGTGTTATATGAGTAGATAGATATATAAGGTTACATTCTTATATTTCTCAACATTTATGATTTCAAGAATATTTATATCACACAATATAGTTTCATTCGAGTGATTACTTTCCCTCCTTATCAACTAGTCTCAAATTCCTGTCCACCCCGCGTTCACCTATCCTTGCCCCCCGCCCATCACCTGTTACCTTCACTACTTACTATTCAGGAAAGCTTTGCCCTGTCGAAGAGTCAGATGGCGCGATAGGAAGCCAATCAGCTGACCGCGAGGCCCGACCCGTGAGATCTGATTGGCTGATTCACTCATGATGTCCCAAGAAACAAGGAGACCACTCAGACTTGCTTAAAGACATACTCAGGATCGGGGGACAAAGGTAGACATTAAAGGTATACTTATGTTGACGAACCTAATAATTAAATAAAGAAAATAAAAGATTCGAAGATAAAAAATTCAAGAAGTCGAAATACTGTGAAATAAAAGATATTTTGAGAAGAGGAAATGTTGAAGTATAAGATATAAGAAAAATACGAAGAGAAACCTTCCTGGAAGCTATAAATACACAACGTAAAGGTTTGGGGAGGAATATTCTTATTACTGAATCACAAGCTTGAAAAGGTGTTGAATATATATACTTAAACCAAAAAGAAATCGACGCTGATATACTGAAACATGAGAAAAAAGAAGAGAAGGGAAGAGGAAGAGAATAAAAAGGAAATGGAAGTTGGAAAATATCTTAGCTTTTGGGCGTCGATATTGGGTGACACTCAGCTTTTTCAGAGTATTGACTTGCTTTCCAGAATAGCGAAGGAATATGGATGGATGGTGACTGTGGGAAAATATAAGGAGATGGAAAGAAAAGATAGAAATGAAAGCAGCAGCCAAAAGGAAAGGCATTTTTTTTTATATGAAACCAAGAAGTGATGTTGATAAATTATAAAAATGCGGAAGAGAAAATGAAAAAAAAAAGGTGTTCAAATATTAAATGAAAAAAAAAAAAAACACAAAAAAAGAGAAAACAGACAAAATTGCTTGAGAAAATTAACACAAATATTCTTTAGTGATAAGAAGAAAAAACAAACAATAGAAAACAAAAATAAAACAGTAAAATGAAGAGAACATAGATAAAGCATAAATAGAAAAGAGAAAACACAAAATAGACAATCAACACAACTAATAATAATAACAATAATAAGAAAACTAATTAATAGCATCTCAACATACAAGCGGACAGACACAGCCTTTTGTTCCCTCAAAAAGAAAGGTTCTGAAAGGGCGGCGGCTACTTCAAAGAAATCATGAGAATTATTAGTGTGATCTCTCTGCCCTCGAGACCAGCGGCGGCCATTGTGAGAGCGCGAGTAAAAATGCGCAAAATAATAAAAGAAAGAAGGACTGAAGGCTAATGAGGGAAGGAGAAAAAAACAAT
>JAXIVD010000370.1:45000-117500 GCA_036785275.1 Cancer borealis
CCCCGCCCCCGCCCTTCATCCCCCGCCTTCAGCCATAAACGTTACGGTCTCTTTCGTCAGTGTTTCATGCGTCCTCTGATCGCATTAAACTCAATTGGAGAGACGGTTGTTTCGTGTTGTAAAATTTCAATGGACTTAAAGGTATTGGTAGTGTGGGTTTAAAGGGACATGACCAGGATAAGGAAGGTAAAGGGATGTAACTTATGATAGGTTACAGTACCTTTAGTTATTATATGATAGCAAAGTTTTTTTTTTCAGTATAGTTCAAATATTGGTGAAGGATTGAAGGTAAAGAAAGAGATACTCACAAATAACATCAGTTTTCCATTTCCTCTGAGTGACATAACTTTTTGAAATACCGCCCTGGGAGAGGAGGAGGAGAGGAGAGGTGGAGAGGAGACATCTTTCCTCTCCCCGCGGAAACCTTGGCCAGAAATCATAGTTTTTTTGATGTTTGTAATTTGGAATCCAAGGAAGAGTAATATATTAGGATTCTGGAGAACGTGAAAGGCAGGATGTGCAATATTTATGTAAGTCACAAATTTCATAGAAGCTTACAGTATCAAGAAGCGCCAAGGTACATATTCAAAGCCCAACCAACAACCATGCTACATTTTGGGTAACATTTGCATATCTTTACACGTTTTGTTAACTTTACATTGGCGCTGCGCAGTTGCATTCAGTCTAGGCAAAAAAAAAAAAAAAAAAAAACAGACTCAAGCAGACAAAACTAGATTCCATTTTATTTTTAACCTCAGTGAAGTTAAGGAGACAAATAATTCCTTTACTTAACTTAACTTACTACTATTTTTTTGTCCTTTCATTTATATATACCATTATTTTTTATTTTATTTCTTGGTGTATATTTTTCTTTTTTTTTTTGTTAACATCGTCTCTCTCGCCCTGAAAGATAAATGAATTTCCCTCCTTCTCGTCTCCTCCGTCAGTACATCACCGCACTTCCGCTTACCGATCCGCCTCACTTCCCTAGCCGACCTAAGTTTATGTCCGTGTTTTCCTTCCTGTAACGTACCCCCTACCACCCCCTCTCTCTCTCTCTCTCTCTCTCTCTCTCTCTCTCTCTCTCTCTCTCTCTCTCTCTCTCTCTCTCTCTCTCTCTTTCTCTTTCTCAGTCACTCTCCTTTCCTCTTGGCAAATTACCAGACGTATTATTCACTCTCTCTTCCTTTCTCATTTGCATTTCTCTTCTTTAGTAATTTCCGCCATACGTTCGTATTCATTACCTCCTTCTGCATCTCCTTTCTTAATTCATTACGTTGCCCTTCCTTGTTTTTCTTGTTATTATGATAGCTGGTCTTGGTGTTTAGTCTGTTTATTTATATTTAACTTTTGTTGACCTCATTTAATTAACATTAGTTTGATGTTTACGTTGTTGGTTTTGTGTTTTTATTTATTGTAATTGTTGTTTTGTGTATGAAAGGGACTGTGTATGTATGTATGTATGTATGGATGGATGGATGTTTGTCTCTTTATCTCTCACATACACGCACTTATAAATGTTTGTATGTACGTATAAATGTCTGTATACATTTTCATCAGTCTATCATTTTTACGAGTATATATACGTGTGTGTTTATATGTTTTTTTCAGTTAAACTAAAACAAATATTTTTTTTATTACCTGAGGGATGAGAAAAAACGTTATAAATCACTTCTGTATTATCTATTCGATTTTTATAATATTTTGTCTTATTTTTCTGACACACTACTCCTTTAACCGAACTTTTATCTACCTTTTATTCCTCTTTAAACCTTCCTTTCCTCCTCTGCCGAACAATTTTGCCTGCCTTGCTTTTCTCTTGTCTTCTCCTTTCTCCCCTTGTCTTTCTTTCTTTGTTTTCCGAAAAGTTAACATTTTTTCAATTTTTTCAATTTCAATTTGGTTTTCCAGTGTTATTAACGGTAATTTTGTACAAGCAACATGACATTTCAATCTCATTAATTTATATATGGTGTGTGTGTGTGTGTGTGTGTGTGTGTGTGTGTGTGTGTGTGTGTGTGTGTGTGTGTGTGTGTGTGTGTGTGTGTGCGTGTGTGTGTGTGTGTGTGTGTGTGTGTGTTATGTGTATATGTAAGTACACACGTTTATGTTTAGCCGTCATTGTTTTTCCTTTTTCCTTTTTCCTGCTAAAATGTTGGTGTGTTTGTGCTCGCGTGTGTATATCAGAAGGTAAATGTTGCTTTTACTACTTGTTTGCAAATGGTTGTGCTCTTTATCGTTCTTTATGTACTGTGTGTGTGTGTGTGTGTGTGTGTGTGTGTGTGTGTGTGTGTGTGTGTGTGTGTGTGTGTGTGTGTGTGTGTGTGTGTTCTTACCTAGTGCTGTTGTTACCTAACTTTACTTTTATAGGATTGAGTTAAGTTTGTTGTGTCTCATCTTTTGTTACTATTAGATACTATCACGTGTGTATGTGTATGTATGTGTATGTGTGTGTGTGTGTGTGTGTGTGTGTGTGTGTGTGTGTGTGTGTGTGTGTGTGTGGCGCCTCATCTCCATGTGGTGGTGGGTCGGCAGTGGATTTCCGCGCTGCTGCAGCTGATGGATGGACTGTCAGCGGCCCAATCCCGGCCTGGAGGCTCACCCCTAAGAAGAAAAGGAGGGGTTCGTGCCACTACCCTCCCCCCTCCCCCTTCCCTCTCCCTCCTTTACTCTCTCCATCCCTCCCTCTCGTCCTCCCTCTCTGTCTCTCTCTCCCTCTCTCCTTCCCTTTCTCCCATCCTCTCCTTTTCCCTCCCTAGTTCCCTGTTGTCTCTCCTGCCTTCCACCCTCCCTCCTTCCTTCCTTCCTTCCTTCCTTCCTCCCACTCCTCTATCGTATTTTCTATATTTCGTCTCTTCCTTCCCTTCCCCTCCTCACCTCTTCCCTTCCTCCCTTCCTCTCTTCCATTTTCTCTTTCCTGCTTTCTGAATTTTTCTTTCCTTGCTTCCCTGCTCATTCCTCTTCCTATCGCACATATTTTTGTAATTTCCTCCTGGTTTCAATCTTCATTTTTAATTTTTACTCGTTTTCTTTCGTGGGTTTCAAGTTTTTTATTTTGGTTTTCTGTTATATAGTCTCTTATTTTTTCATTCCTACACAATTTTTTTCGGTGTATAACTTTTTTTCGTTTCAATCATACTTTTTCCCTTTTTTTTGTAGTTTAGTTATACCGTATTTATATTTTTATTTGCTTTATTTTGTTATTTTTCCATATAGACACATCCATCTTTTTTTCCTTATCAAATGTTCGCTGTTTCTTACATTTATTCCTAGTTTGTATCCCTAGTTTTAGTCTCATTTCTCTATTTCTCTTCCTACCACTTACCATTTCACATTTTCTTTCCCATTTCTCTTATCCCTTCCCTTCCTGGCTTTTCACTCCCCTTCACCGCCATTCCCTTCCTTTCTATTCTCTTCTCTCCCTTTCTTCTCTTCTTTATCCCTTGATCTCTTTCCTTTAATCTCCCTCGCACACTATTATCGGTGCTGCTTGTGTCTGATTCCTCTTCTTCTTTTCTCTTTTCACTGATTTTCTTGATTTATTCTTTAATATATACGATAAAAAAAACTGGATGAGGTGATAGGTAGGATTGTGTTGCGATGTAATTAATAAATGTGCTGTTTTTATTAACATTACATTTATAGGTTGACCAATGCAAGTTTTCACGTCAATGATAGACTCCTAAGTTCACCTCTCACATCACCACTTCACTACCACTTCTCTTCTCACTTGGTGCAGTCATAGAAGTGTCACCAGAGTCATATTTAAGACATTACATCCCCTTAAGCAGCTCTAAGACAGCTTTAGGTTGATTCGAAAGCCTATTTCTTTCTTTACTATCAAGCATTCGTTATTATAAGGCCAACTACGGTCTAAATAATTCTACGTAACTTTAACTCTTAACTGATAATGCCTTTCAACGCTCACCTTCGAATCTTAAAGTGAAAGTTGACAGAAAACGTGGATTTGGTCCCAGATTATCGCGAGTGAGACGGGAGGTGAATGTGGAAGGAAGAAACTCTGGGTTATCATCATGGCCAGAACCTGCTTCCCATACATCCTGCCGCACACACACACACACCTCTAACCTGAGTGTGTGGGTGAGGAGTCCAATAACTACTCGGACACTTCAACACTCGCATCCCCGTCCGTCTCCATTACTGTCCAGACGAAGATAAACACTCGATTCATCACTCCTTCCGTCACGACCCTCGCCCAGCACACGCCGCCTCGCCCTCTGCTTATCACCACACATTAGTCATCGTCGCCGCGGCCCCACCGAGAGAGTCACATTCGATCACAATAGCCACCTGACGCGCCCAAGAGAGGGATGAAAGACCAGCATGTGTAATAATGGAGTACTTCTTACTTTTACTTTTTTCCATTAATAACCTCAATGCTATGATTTTTTTTTATTTTACTATTAATTTTCTTGAACTTATTTTTATTTATGTACATTTTTTAATTAATGTTTTTTATGGTTTGTTTTGTGAGAGGATTAATCAGTTTTACGTTTTCTTTTTTTTTTATCTTCTTTCTCTCTCTCTCTCTCTCTCTCTCTCTGGGGAACAGTTAAGTTAATTTATCTATATCAGTCAGCAGCCTCCTAACAAGACCGTAAGGCTGCCATCTCCTCTTTTCATCTTTCTTGTTCTTCTCCTTCTTCCTCCTCCTCCTAAGACACACACACACACACACACACACACACACACACACACACACACACACACACACACACACACACACACACACACACACACACACACGTAAGCCACCTCACAGCCCTCGTCGTCCTTGCCCACCATTCTATAACTGGCCCTCGGGGTGTATTTTTCACCTTGGAGTCCTCCCGGCAGCGTCTTGCGGTCATTAATCAAGTGTCCTTTATAGCCTGAGCCGCCACACTGAGCCAGGCAGTCAGGTGAGGCTGCTGATGCCGCCCCAACAGGTGTGAATGGCAAAAGTAAACAAGAGAGAGAGAGAGAGAGAGAGAGAGAGAGAGAGAGAGAGAGAGAGAGAGAGAGAGAGAGAGAGAGAGAGAGAGAGAGAGAGAGAGAGTCTTTGCAATATTGATATTTTTAAAGGTTAGAGGCTTAGTGCGTCAAGAAATTTACATTATGATGAATTTTAACTCCAAAATCTGAAAGTCTCAATATTTTTTTCTTCCCTTTCTTTTTCTTTCTTCCTTCCAGGTGAGATTTCTGTTTTCCAGGTCAATCCACTTACCTAGCTATACCCTTTCACACCTTACCTCCACCTTTCCTCTCTCCTCTTCCTTCCCCTTCCCTTCCTTTTTCTTATCTTCACTCCAATGTCATTCTCTCCTCGTCCTCCCATTCCCTCGTTTTCCTATACCTTTTCCTCCATTCTCAAATACCCAAAGTCACCTTACCTCTCAGACACCTTTCAACCCAGTGCAGAGAGGCGAGAGTAAAGGTGAACGCAGGTGTTAGCGAGGGAGAGAATGAGAGGAGAGAGAGGGAGGGTGTGAGGGACAGGGAGATGCAAGCGTTAAAAGCAAATATAATAATGAATACTCGCCCTAAAGGAGAGAGGGAGAGGGAGAGGGAGAGGGAGAGAGAGAGGAAAGCTGGGTCCACATTCTCTTTCTGCAGGATTAGAAAGCATTCCGGTGACTGGATGGTGCCAAATTTGGGGAGGGCGGGAGGGACCACACCGTTTTGGGGAAAATGTTCATGTGTGTTTGTCAAAGGGAAAGGTGTCGAGTGTAGTGTGTGTGCGTGTGTACGTTTGTGTGTCTGTCTGTGTGGGTGTGGGTGTATATATTTTTCATATTTCGACCAATAATTTTAAGTATATGTTGATTCCTATATGCAAATTTTCACTTTCTATCCTTAAAACTGACTTGAATTTCCGTAATTTTCATATTTTATTTAGTTTCGTTATTTTCACCAGATTCATTTACTCAGGTTGCTGGTCTCACTTGTGTGTCTTATTTCTCTTTCTCTCTCTTCATCATCCTCTGTCCTCTTCCTCGTCCACCTTTTACTCCTCTCGGCGTGACACATTGCTCTCTTGTCAAGTACTTGCTCTGAGGATTATACAATTTATCTCTGTAACAATGACAAACGGAGGCGATGGGTCACGAGGGACACAACACCCGCCTCCCAGCGACCCACCAACAGGGGCGTGATGCTAGGGTTTTCGGTTCTACGGACGGAGGGGCTGCGGGCGTCTCCCTCTCCTCACTCTGTAAATCCTTATGACAAACCATCATCAAGAATGTAAACCGTATTTATCTTTCACGAACCCCAGCGTGTGGTATTTATTCTCTCTGGCTTCTGACTTGACTCCTGTAGATGTTGTGGGTGTTTGGTTGGTGTTTAGTCGGTGTTTGGTCGGTGTTTGGTCGGTGTTTGGTAGGTGTTTGGAGCCTTTCACTCATTCACTCACTGGTTGGAAGGAACACGAAGCAAGGCAGTGTTCCCTCCAACAAATATTATGTATCGATGTTTTTCGTGCGATTAAGTTCATATTTTTTTTACTCTAGATGCAGTTTTTAGGAAATTTTGGTGTCGCAAAAGTCTTGTGTATTTATTTCGTGACTTGAACAGTGGTTTCGTATTCAATAGAAGTTTCCTGTAACTAGAATTTTCCCTTTTACCAACCTTTTCCACCCAAAAAGGATTCTCGTTAACACCAATCAAATTTTCCGTCGATTTGAAGAGTAAAAGTAGTACGTGTCACAAAGACCCTGAGGATTAGTCTTCTTCTCTAGGGATCATTAGTGTTTGGGGGAATGTTAAGGGCAGTCAGAAACGTCAGGTGTAGGCCTCCCCTCCCCTCGGCGACGCGGTGGGAGACGCTAATGATGGTGCGGTATGGAAACGGCGGTGACGGCGCAGGGTGGTGTGTGGGAGAAGAAACAAGAGGACAAGTAAAAGAAGAAGAGGATGGAGAAAGAGGAAATGAAGAAAATAAATGAGAAGGAGAAGGAGAAAGAGGAGAAGAGGGAGGAGAAGGAGGTGGTGGTAACGGGAGGAACCTCGCGGAGACAAAGGTGTAAGAGAAGGTTTTTTTGACATGAATTGTTTTGGACTTTTTTGAGTTTCGTACCGCAAAAACATACAAAATAAAAATATATAACTAGTAAGTAAAACATAAATAGTTCCTTTTCTCTTGCTAATAATTACATTTAATACGATATGATATGCAGAACGAAATGCAGCTAGAATAGGGCCAGAAAAGGGATACGAAAGGGGATAGGGAGAAGGCTCATTGGAATTACGTTAGGGGTGAAGGGTGAGGGGGAGGGACTGAAGAGAATAAGGGTACGGGGAGAGCTTGGCAGACTAGCTGGTTTGGTGGGAGGTGGAAGGAAGGAAGGAATGAATGAAGGAAGGAAGGAAGGTAGGAAGGAAGGTAGGAAGGAGGCAAGCTGCTCGTGTATTTGTCGCCTTGTCAATACCACGTGAGGGACTTAAATTGAGATCGACCACTGGCAGAGACTTACCACCACCACCAGTACCACCACCACCACCACCACCACCACCACCACCACCACCACCACCACCACCACCACCACCACCACCACCACCACCAAGAGTACCAACAGTGTCCCCAAAAAACAAATTCGTGAAGCCAGAACAGGAACCCTTAGTCATCTCAGTCAATACATTATGACCTAACTTGACCTGAAGTTGACTTGACCCCTCCCATCATGACCTTATATCACGCTAGGTTGACCAGGTTGTTTTTGTAGAAATATAGAGTTTAAGGTATTTTTCCCATTTTTCATGAGGACATTATTTTATTTCCTTACTTATTTCTGTTCTTCCTTTCGTGTATCCTCTTCACTCTTGCTCCTCATCTTTTATTTATATTTTTCTTGTTCCTTCCTTCCTCCTCCTCCTCCTCCTCCTCCTCCTCCTCCTCCTCCTCCTCCTCCTCCTCCTCCTCCTCCTCCTACTCTTCCACACACACGTAGTAATTTATTTCACGTCTGGATGTGACAAGTGAAGTGACGGGCCGCAAGGTAATTCTTCATTCTCCTCTACACTTCCCTTCTTGTTGTTGTTGTCGCTGTTGTTATGTTGTTGCTATTTTTTCTTCTCATTTTGGCCTTTTTATAACTTATGGTATGTTTCCTCTAGGTGAATATAAGTTTATGTATTTTTAGTGTATAATATTTGGGCTAAATTCCATGGTTTTGTGAGGGTTTAGCTTTTTTATATATATATTTTTTACTATTATATACATGTAGCAGATTTAAGGTATACAGACTTTGTATATTTCTTCTTTAGTTTCCCTTCTCATTGCCATTCGCTAGTAACACCTACGAAATATTTATCAACAAGGTTATCTTTTTCTTATAAATTTTAGGTGTTAATAACGAAGAACATAATACTACTTTCCTATCCTTCCTTTCCTCTTCTACCTTCATACCCGACGGCTTATCCTCGCCCCTCGCCCCTCGCCCCTCGCCCCATGAATTCAATTACCTCGAAACTTGCATCTCCTCTTCCACCTGCAACTCTCGCTTCCCTCCGCCCCAGCAAGCGACGCCTTCCTTGCTAATGGTTGTAGAAATGGGGGTTCAGGAGAGGATGGGGGCGTGGCATAGCAGAAAGGGTGACCTGCAAAGGGGTGGGGGAGTATGACCAAAGGGGGAGGGACAGCGTGGTCAGGAAGGGGAGTGTGGCCTGGGGGTTGTGTTGCAAGGGGAGGCGTGTCCTGGAGGGGCGGGGTAATTGTGTGGCAGATAGCACAGCCACCCCGGCGGGTTATTTATGGCTGGGTCGTCCTCGTCCTGATACACATCTCGCCCCTATCATGTTGTATCATAATATTTATAAGAAGATTTATCATCCGCCGAGACACAGGTAATGAAGTAAATAGAGATTAATTATGAATTCACTCCGCAATATAACCAATATCTAATTTTTCCTCAGAAGCAATTCCGGACAATTTCGCTAAGGAAATACTGTTTAATAATGACTAATGGATGGGATTAAAAAAAAGGCAGACTACGTTGCTGTTTTTCTCGTTAAAAATATAATCTGAAAAAAAACCGTCTTCAATCCTAGCCATGGACGCAAAATTTTTCGTGGGATTTTCTATGGCAAGAACATTAATATGTCTTAGAGCATTAGGTAAGCGTGTTCGGTGCCCCTGTCGCAGGTTGTTACGTAAGACTGGTGTGTGTGTGTGTGTGTGTGTGTGTGTGTGTGTGTGTGTGTGTGTGTGTGTGTGTGTGTGTGTGTGTGTGTTGCATTGCCTTGCCTCCTGAAGTAGTACAAAACTCTAAGGACATGCTTTGCCGCGTACAGTTTCTCTTGTCCTGATGACTAAAAAATATAGCCAGAAATATTAACTTCCTTTCATATTTTTTTCCATCTGTCTATACGATATATTGAAGTCACATTGCTTCTAAATATCATAAAGGTGAAACAAAACCTCAAACATCCACGAAAAAATAGTAGTATATTCAACTTATTCTCATATATACTATTTATTTCCTAACATAATAAACTGGTTGAAGAAAAGGTTTAATTTTGTAAGTATGATAGCACGTCCGTCGGTGTGGCTCCTCCCCCGCGCGGCCGAGTGTTGTGCTGCGGTGAAAAATGACCTAATGAGAGTCTCCCTATCGGGTGGACAGACAGGTGTGAGGGGCGTCCCGTCTCGCCTCGTCCGCCTCACCTTTTCACTGGGCGACAGGATTCAGATTCTGTTACAATCATAAAGTGTAGGTCATTATTTTTCTTTATTAGCTGGACGTTTGAAAGACTGTGTTGTTTTTGTTGTTTGTTTTATGATAATGAGTATTGCATTATATAATTTCACTGCAAAGTTGCTATTCATACGTAGGCGTTTCATTGCTTGGAAATTTTTTAAAAGAAGTGTCTTGCTAGTTTCTTTAATGCAACCCTCGACCGAAGTTCCCTTGTATTTCGAGAGTAAGGTGGAAAAAAAGTTACAAGAACTGCCCAATAAGTATGAGAAATCTGGTTTCCTGTTTCGAAAAGGTTTATTTTCACAAAAACTATAGGTCGTGTATAGCAGCTGTGCACGACGCATGTACCTTCACCCTGCACTTTTTATCACACGTTCCTGAATTTTAACACAAGAATATATATATTTTTACCGGCGTTTTAATAGCATATATTACTAGTCTTCACACACCAAATGCGATATAATTTCATAGTTTTTCTTACTGTACAATTATTTATATTCTTACTATAAATATGAGTTCAGTGTTAATATTCCTAGACAATATATGGACTGCAATGGGTAACAGAATTTTGCTAGGAATCCTTGAGTCTGTTTTAGTAGTGGCAGGAGCAGACGGCACACAGGCTCGCCGTTGTCTGTCTTCTCACGCGTTGGCCGATCAATAGGCACTACCTGGGGACACCTGTGGAAGCCTGGGGAAGGTAAAGTGTCGTAACCCGAGTGTTAGAGTTTGCCCTCTGCTACGGGATGAGAGGTCCTTCCCAGCCACAGGAGTAAAGGGCAAGGAGATGCAGCTGATCCCCGTGACCAAGCATAACGTAGCGGATTTCTGTCACCCATCTTGTCGAAAAACAGCTATTCTTCGAGTCTGAATGTCATTTTAAATTTAGTGTGTTTATTTATGCGAAACTAAATCCAACAATCCTCCTATCCACTCCTATCCACAAGTAATCGGCTTTCTATCCACCTTCTTCACCCCAAACATTTCTTCCTGTCCCCTAACTCACCAACATTCTCATTCTCACTCGTTCCACCAACAAGTATGATTTGATCTAGAATGCCAGTCCCGCCACAAGCCGTTCCCAAAGGAGTTATTATTACAAGAGATGAATTCTAAACATTTTCCTTCCCGCTACAACAAAAAAGAGTTGAAAAGTTATATCAGTTGTAGTAAAGGAGATTGTATTTTTATTATGCTAAGTATGCTTCTTTCTGAGGTTGTCTGGAAGCAGTATTATTTTTAACCAGAACAAAGATACACTCAGCACGCACGCAAGGTAGCTACAAAAAGTCTAAGGGAGTTATAATCCACAATAGACGGAGAAGTTTGTGCTATTGTACCTCCATTAGGAACAAGTATTTGACCTCCATTAGCAGTGAGCACCACCACCACCACCACCACCACCACCACCACCACCACCACCACCACCACCACCACCACCACCACCACCACCAACACCACCACCACCACCACTACTAACCCACCACCACTAGTAACAGCCACCAACAAGGACAAGACTCAGGAGCATCACCAGGGGGCACAAGCATGGCAGAAACACATCATTAATCAACCAAGGCATCCCATCTCCTCCCTCCTGCTTCTCTCCTCCCTCCTCCTCCTCTATCCTTCTTACCCTTACCTACTGTTCCTCTCTCCTTCCCTGTCCCAGTCTTTCTCATCAGGGTGCGTTGTAATACAGGGCATCGGTTACTCTTACACTCTAATCTAGGTGGATCTTAGGGCATCTTAGGTCATGTTTGGGTTTCAGTATTAAGTGTTGAATCATGTACTTTATTATGCTACTACACGCAAGCTGGTACACGTCTTCTCTCAGGACTTGAATGCGCGTTGACAGACTTACACAGACTTTTTGGTAAACTCTCCTACATTTGTGTCATGGAAACCCGCACGAACATGTTAGTATTAGAGTGTAAGTAGACACATCATGGCACACGCTGTTTTTATGCATTGAATTTTACACGCACGCTATCAGGGACATGCTCTAACGCGAACACGCACTCACAACGGAGGAACATGCAAACAGAAAATCACACACAAACACATACACACACACACACACACACACACACACACACACACACACACACACACACACACACACACACACACACACACACACACACACACACACACACACACACACATGGATCGACAGCTTAGTTGACTACGAAAAGACATCCCTCAGCTCCATCTCTTTGGTATTCTAGACAGTCCCTTGAAGACAGCTGCCTGACCTCCCCTCGACCTCGTGTACCGTCTTTCTTAGAGCGACGAGGCAGCGTCTAGCGAACCTTTTTTTAGCTTTTGTTGTGGTAGTGAACTTGAGGGAAAGAAGAGAGAAACTATTAAGACACACAGTTAGGAATGTACTTAAGCTGGATGAAACAGCGTTGTGAGAATACGAATGAGTAAGAAAATATGAGAAAGTCAAACGAAGGAGTTATTTGTTAAGAGAAAAGGCATATTTTGTACTCTATTCTCTGCTTCTTGGTGCGTTCTTCCTGCTCTTACTCTTCCGCCACACTGACTGACTCCATCCATCTTGCATTCTGTGTCACCCTTGTCATCCCACACTCATGACGTCACGCCACACCCTTCTTATCCCCTGACGTCACCCTTAGCACCCTGACACCCTGATACACTTCTAACCCTCCCTACTCTTCCTCCACTTCCATCCCATCTTTTGTCTCGCCTCAGCCCACTGCTCTGGACGCCAAGCTAATCTCTTACACTCCCTCGTCTTTATTCGGTGGCGGTTATCGGTGAGGTACAAGAATATTCCATAATATTTGGCCCCAAACAGGGATCTTCCGTGCTGGGCGACACACACTATCCTGGTCGTGCGTGTTCGTTTAATGAATGTGTGGCGAGTAATCTCATCAGACATATTTTACCCCGAGTGAGTCTGACCGGGACACCATCTCGCCGCTGCTCCTCTCGCTCCTCACTGTTTCCCTGGCATATTAATTTGACTAAGCCTGATTTGAGTGATTGATGGATTCATTTGAGGTGTTTTCTATTAAGCTTCGTCTCTGTCATTCTCTCCCTCGTGATGTTTATACTCTTGCTTAAAAGGTGTTCTTGTTGTGATGTGTGTGGTTCGGGTGTATTCAGCGGCGTGGGCTGGCCTGTCACACCACTGTTTTCCTTCTTCACTAGCTTATCAACGTAACATGGATTTACAGCGACACACGAGTGGCTGAAATGATCCACCCCTGCAGCCGTGCCACTCAACTTTAGGCTTTATCATCCTTACCTTTAGAACGCGGGATCATTGCGTATAATTTCTTTCATTAATTGTAAGTCACTGCTATCGGAAACTAGGTATGTCCTCCTGCAGTTTTTTGTGATGATTTTTTTTATTAGTCTCCGTTCAAATGCCTTATGTATATATTTATTCTTTGTAGCGTGGGCGAGGTTAATGACTTTGGCAATGACCTTGATTCATTGCACGAGGTCAGGACAGGTTAAGGCGAGACCATCTTCAGTGAAAACTATGTATATGAAAGACTTGTGAGGATTTTGTGCAATGTTGGTCAATGTTTACTGTGACCTACATAGTGTGACCTACATAGTGTGACCTGAAACACCTCATAGCTACATGCAAACACCAGACAACAAGAAAAACAAAACCATTTTTCTACTAACAACAGTAACCTCCCATGTCCTCTTCCTTCTATCCCCTTTATTTATGTTCCCTCCTTTCCTTCCCCCTTCTCCTCCCTCCATCCTCTCTCATCTACCGCCCTCGTCTCCCACTCCCTCCTACCTCTGCCCTCCTCCACCCCATAGCCTCCTACCGGTCAGCTCCTGGAACAACCAAACTCAATCATAGTGACAACAGTTCTCGCTTAAACCCTGGAGGTCCTTTGCCCGTTTTTGTCGTGGTGGTCCTCCAAAAATCCATCCTTTCACTAATGTACAGAAAGAGTGACTCATCTTTATTGTGTTTAGATTTTTTTTTCCTTTGACGTCTGCCTTATCAGTGGCTTAATGTGATTAATCAAGGCATGGCTCGAGTTGGTTTTAATGTTCTTGGTCGTCCCTGTAGAAGATGAAGAGGGGAAGGTGCGTTTTGTGTTTGGTCTTATTGTCGTCTTGTGATCTAGTGGACGACAATTGACAGGGAATATATATACCTGTACGTCTAAGCAATTAGTAAAATACTCAGGTGGGGATTACAGTTTGGTTTTTAGCTTCACATAACCTCTTGTAGCTGTAATTAATGTTTGTTTTTGTTGTCCTGTTCTTATGTTTGTGTTTGTCTCTCCTTCCGTCAGTTTATTTCTGTTTATTTCCATCACCAGTCCGTCGCCTTCCCACTTGTCGCCTTGGTAGCAAGTGACGATCAGCGGTGTGAAAAAATTATAACACATCAGATAATCGCAATTACAAGGCCATACTTTACTCTGTGAGACCATTAGCTAAGAGACGAAGGGGTTGCATGATTACCCTGCCACGCCCTCCCTGCCCCGCCCCGCCCCGCCCCGCCTTGCTGTCTCGCCTTGCCTTACCCCGTTTTACCTCGCCTCGCCTCGCCTCGAAGGGGTGAAGGACCTGCGGAATGAAGGTTAAACGTGAGCCTCATGGTGTCTCGAGGCTGGACTCAAATGAACTGTTGCTCTGGAAAGAAGTGACAGTTATGTTAGTGACTTCTAGTGTTTTATTCATTATTTCTTTAATGTTTATTGATACTATGTGAAAATATTTGGAGTAATTAAACCTGCGAATGTTATTGTATCTATTCATATTATTTATTATGTATTTTTTTTAAGTGATAGCATGAAGGGACGTTATATTTCACTGGTAACTTATATAATACATCGCTGCAGAGGTGCTAATCAACACTTAGATCCTTATTAAAGATAGCTGCATAGTAATTGACACGACCTCTTTTTTCTTGTTTTATCTAGTGACAACAATAACTGTTAACTATATTACAGGGAATTAAAACAAGGGAAGGATCTTGCTTTATGGCGGCGACTCCAACTAGGAAACTACCAAGTATTAAGATTCGTGCAAGAAATAATTGAACCGTAATTAACACCAACTACCGTTTGTCTTGCCCTTCAGGTAATCTAAATTAACCATCTCAGTGTACAGTTAGCACCTGGGGAAGACACGTGTCCTACTCAGAGGAAAATAAATAGCTTTTGTTTTCTTTCTGCTCTTTGGGGACGCCTTTGGAACACGCATCCCCAACACTGCCTCCCCATCACCTCCCCATCACCTCCTCTTTACCTCCCCAGTACACAGACTTTCTCCCCGCCCGCCACAATGTAAATAATGACACTTTTCTCCCATTGCATTCTCATTTCAAGTAATTTGTTCCCCTTGAGGAGTCGTGGGAGGTAAGAAGGGAAGGCCATTTCCTCATTTCCTCTTCAGCCTCACAAAACGCACCGGCTAACTACCTCGCTCACCTGCACACCGGGTCCGCTAATGAGTCCGGCTCGGTCAGGTAATGCGGGATGTGACAGGCGAATGGCGATCTTAGTGATAAGGTCCATAAGGTTAATTTTTCTCGCGTCCCTCGGTGGCCTAAATTAAGATCGGTCCATCCCCGCTCTAGAGAACCAGCGTCCAGAGAGTGATGGTTCTTTATATCTTGTGAAACCTTATTATTTTTGTTCTTTTTCCCTCTTGTTGTTCTTGTTATTGTTCTTCTTAAGTGTAATGTTCAAGGGATGGGTAAAAGTATGTTATGGTATGTTATTTATGATGTTATTTGTGGTGTTCTGTTGAAGGTTATCTGATTATCTTTAATTTTGTGTTTAGACATTTATATGGTATTGAATTCTACTTAATAATCTTGATCTTAACTTTTGTCTTCTATTATTGTCTATTCTATGTTTTTAAGTTATTAGTGTCTACATTTGCCTTCCTTTCGCCTTTATTTCCCTTCTGTCTTCAATAATTATCCTACTTTATCATGCCCTTCCTTTATCTTCCCTTTCCAAACTCCTCCTCCTCCTCCTCCTCCTCCTCCTCTTCCTCCTATTCCTCCTTCCTTTTACCTCATTACCCGTTCTCCCATACCTCCCTCCTTCTCGCCACTTTTATTCTACTTAACTTCCCTTCTCAGTCTTCTGTGTAAGGGTGAAGAAAAATCTACAAATTATGATTTTATTAATGACTGGTGTGTGGATACGGCGGACAAGGGGGGGCGGGAGGAGGAGGAGGAGGAGGAGGAGGAGGAGGAGAAGGAGGAGGAGGAGGAGGAGGAGGAGGGCGATTTTTCACAGCACAACCTCGGAAACATTATGCAAATCAAGATCAACTAGAATATTATTAAGTGAAGCTCGTTTATAGATACATTTTTTTCCTCTTTTATGCGAGGGAGTTATATACATTTTTTTTGTTGAGTTTGTGGTGATGATGAATTTTTACGTTTTCTTATGAATCTTGTTTTTGTGTGTGTTTTTTTGTCATGTTTTCCGGGAATTAGCTGTTTATTATTATCATTATTTATTTATTTTTTTTTGTGTGTGTGAGTGATACGTTTATAATTTTCGTTCGTGAAATACTTTTGTCTCGTTATCCATCATCATTTTTGTAATTTTCTTCTGCTTCTTATTTATTCCTTCACCTTTTCCTTCTCTTACATTTATTCCTCATGTATTTCCTCCTCCTTTTCTTCTTTCTTTTATTATTTTCCTTACGTTTCATCCTCTTATTCATCTACTTTTGTACTTTACTTACCTTTCACAACGATTTTTTCCCATATTTTCCTTTTCATTTTCCTTTTTTCCTAACATTCTCTTTATCCACCTTCAGTTTTCATCCACCGTTTATTATCATCCCTTCACAATAACTTTCCTTCGTACATTCGCCCTCGTTTCTCTCCCGCACTTTCCACACTCACCATAGTCTCGTCCCCTCCGTCACCCAACCCTCACCGCCGCCCGCCCCCTCATTCTCCTGAAACCCAAACCACGCGCCCCTTCTTCACCCCACCCTCAGCGCGGCCCACCCATGCATTTCCCACAGCGAATCACCTTTGAGACGCTGGGACCATTTATAATCCGCGTCGCTGACAGCTTTGGATGGAAAACAAGAACGTAGCCACAGGTATCTAATTAATATAAATTGGAAGGGGTATGAGAGCTCACAGAACGCGCCTTATCTCGTGGCGGATCAGCTGTTCTCACCAGACACCTTCGATTTTATATTCACCCTCGATCGTATCCCGTTGCCTGAGCCGCCTTTTTGGGCCCCGACGGACGGCACCTCACCAACCTGCGGGAGTGATGTGTCAATCGCTGTGAAGTGGGGGTGGTCGCCTCCCTCTAAGGACTCATTTGCATACCAGTTATTACTAAAAGTGGACATATATTTTTTTTCGATCAAATTTCAGAAACAAAATCTCGTGATAAAAAAAAAAATTAATCCAGGTATATTTTTTTTCTTGTCAGTGTTATATATGGTTTTTGTGTTTTTTATATGGATAATTAATGTTTTTCTATAAGTTATTTGTTCGTTTTAAAGAGATTTGATTGCTTTTTGCCTTATGCTAATGCGGCCGTGCCATAAATTGCACCGCGGTTAGTTACATTGGTAATTAAGGCTGAAAAAATATAACTGCCATCCCATTAAAGACACTAATTCGTAAGGAGCAGAGAAAGTTTTAAAATAGAAGGTCATTAGTGTGATGTATAATTTCTATTAACGTAAATAAAGCTCCAGGAAATGCATGAGAGAGAGAGAGAGAGAGAGAGAGAGAGAGAGAGAGAGAGAGAGAGAGAGAGAGAGAGAGAGAGAGAGAGAGAGAGAGAGAGAGAGAGAGAGAGAGAGAGAGAGAGAGAGAGAGAGAGAGAGAGAGAGAGAAGCGGAAATGGAAGATGGAAAAATAATAGATAATATAAACCAGAAAATATAAACGAACGGACGAACGCACCCCACTTTCAGTATTACCATATCAGTTTGCAAGTAAATCGGGCAATTTCCAGCTCGTCTCTGATTGGCTTATAAATTGGGGAGGAAGAATTAGAGGACCAATGGGCGGGCCGACTTGTCTCCGGAATGAGTGATCGCTGTGTCGTGGGAATGAAAGTAGTCACTAATTTTTCGTGTTGGAGATCCTCTTACACTATCGCTAAATGGCGTCACAGGAGCGGACGCAGCAATTACTGCATATATCAAAATGCAGATGAGATGCATTGCCATACTGCGGGTGATGGATAACGCTGGCAGGCTCCGGCACACCAGCTGGTATGCCTTTCTGAATTGTGGCTGGAGGGTCGTGGTGGTATTGTGGTAGTGGTAGTGGTGGTGGTTGTAGTAGTGGTATTATATTGTATTATTACTTAACGTTCATCCTTCAACTGGTGGCTCTAGTTGACGTCATCCTCCTCCTCTTCTTCCTCGTCCTCCTCTTCTTAAAGACGTACAGTAGCCAGAGTCATCCCTCACCACAAGTATCACCACCATTACAGCCTTCACTCCCTCCTCCATCGTCGCCCCTTAATCCCTCCTGAGGAATAAAAAGACGTAATCAGGGTCTTGAGGAACCCTTGAAGCACAATGTCCAACACGAGCGTGACCACGGAACCTTCAGCCTCTTACATAGGGGCGTAGGGAGGCGACAGGTGAGAGCGGGAAGGATGAAAGGCGATGTCCCACACTAGTGACTCTTCTTCAGGTGCTCAGTCACGCAGGTGCTGATGAGACCACTTGTTTACCCTTTTTTCACTCCTCGTTCAGTAGGGGATTATAGCACCTGCCTGCGATGAAAGGACAGGTGTTGAGCATGTGGGTTAAAGGGAGACACTAGTGATGGATGACGTAAGGATGGAGTGTGTAGGGAGGAGGTGACACGCTGCCATAAGATAGAGGAAGGATCGAGGTGTGGAAGTTATGGAATTCTTATATACTCGTTGATTTGGCTGCGAGATGTGGTCTGAAGGAAATGTTTGCTAATTTGTAAAGGAAAAGTGGATCAGAAAGTAATTGGCAAATATGCAGCTGGATCATTAGTTATCTTGCAATGTACACAAACCATAATTACGTTTACCTGATGATTACAGTAAATTATATGTTAAAAAAACGCAGTTATAATGTGACTTTTTAAACCACATGATTTGAACTAATATACTTAAATGCTTTATATTGGCAGTAATTTCGTCCCATTACATGTCACATTCAAATAATTACCAAAAGAATAAAGTATGATCAAGAGGGACGATTATTAAAGAATCATACAAACAAACACGTACTTAAGTCACTCTAATACACTGACTTCCTTTATCGCTGCGGATCCCCACTCACTTAACACCTCATTCGTCTTGTGTGTCCCTAAATTTTGTCCCTCTTCATCATTTCCCTCCACGCCCATCCTTCCTTTCCTGCCACCTTCCCTTCCCCCTGTCACCTCCCTCTCCTAGTCTGTCCTTACTCCCCCATCCTCCCTCAGTGTCCTTCCCTTCCCCTGACCCTCTACCTCTCCCCGCCCCTTCCCCGACGCCCATAACTCGGTCATTAGCAGGAGGCCGAGTCACTCACCACCCCCGGGGCAGTAGCAGCAGCAGCAGCAGCAGGAGCCAGCTTAGCTCAGGGATCCATCACGTCGAGTTTGCCCGGCTGTCGAGGGAAACTTAAGGTATCACAGGCCCTCCATCATCATCACGTCAGGTTCTCTCCTTCTCCCCTTCCTCCACCTCCATCCCTCTCTCCCTCCCTCTCTCTCACTCGGCCTCCTCCTTTTCCTCCTCCTCCTTCTCCTCCTCCTCCTCCTCCTCCTCCTCCTCCTCCTCCTCCTCCTCCTCCTCCTCCTCCTCCTCCTCCTCCTCCTACTAGTACCCAGCAGCCACACCCTCTTCAGTACCTTCTCTCGTTTCCATACATTTTCCATTTTCTTTTTTCTTTTATTTTTTTGTGGGGATGTATTTTTCTTATGAATTATTTATTTTTTTGAGGGTTAAGTTCTATCTGTATCTATCCTCAGTTCCCTTTCTTCTCTTCTTTTAAGTTCATGTCCCCTCCTACCCTCTTAAATCCCCACCTCCCCTCCCCTCAAACCTCTTTCCCCTCTATCAAGTTCAAACCTTGTCTGTTCTCAAGTTCCTGCTCCTCCTCCCACTCCCTCCCTTCCCTCCTCGGCGACGTACATCACCCTTAGGTAGCTGGCCAGCGGGAGGAGGTCGCGGGAGACCCACTCTGTCTCCATCACGTCAGGAGCACCTCGCTGCCTCGTAGGGCCTGTCGCCACCACGCCCCTGCCACGACAACTCCTTTACCTTTGTTTTCTGGAGTTTTCTCTCGCTGTCTTTTATTTGATCAACTTTTTTTTATTTTATTCAGTTTGTATTTTGTTCTTTAATTGGTTTCTGTTTTTGACTGATGACTTTTACACACTTGATCTTGGATGATTAGAAGTAAACTGAAACAATAACATAAACCTCAGTGAAAAGATAAGCTTATGAGATAATCAATACATAAAGAAATGCAGTTACAAGTCCAAAGGCTGAAGAGAATCATAGTCAAAAGTCCGAACCAAGAGTAGTTGCAGAGACTGAGCTTCCTGACATATTAAGGTGTCATCTCTTACCTACACGTGTTGGATGGTCTAGTCTCTTGTTGTTCTAAGAATACCGGACGTGTGCCGTGTAGTACGAGAGGCCTTACAGGGAAACCATACGGGAAACAGGCAGCCGATCCCCGTAAGCAGTAGGATGAGGAATTCGTGCAAGTGACTACCTAGCGCTGTCAGTAACGACCGCCGCTGACAGGCTCGGAGTGGCCTCGACGCTGAGAAGGACAAATTATAACTTTATCGCTCCCGACGCGAGATTAATGAGTCACAGCGATTTAATAGATGTTCAGTTGTTCTCCTCCATCCCGCCTCCTGAAGGGAATTGCCATTGTCCTTCTTAATAGAAGTGTCAGTCCCGTCCTCGCCCCGCGCCACGGTGACACTACCTGGCGGCGGACCACTGCTGCAGGGGGAGAGTGAGGGGTCAGGGAGGGCGCCAGGGAGGGGAAGGGAGGGCAGTTGTTGGTCGAACTTGCGGTCCACGAACTTTTCACATCCAGAACTTATTAAACCTTACTGAATCCACGCTCGCTGGAATGTTTTCTTGGACGAATGTTACTAAAGGTGAACGTTCGAACTCAGCAAGTATTATTATGACTAATACAAGTTTACAGTTTTACAAGGATGAATTTACTTGCAGACCCTCAATGTTTCCAGCGCTCCGGTATTTTCCCACTGGATGACACCTTATAATGGGCGGCGAAGATAAGTTTTCCTGCAGGACAATAACTTAGGTTGCACGTGAACCATTCCTTGACGAAACTGAGGAAGACAGAGTACTTGCATTCACCTCTTGTCTACCTGAGCCGTGTACCATTACCAAGAACACCTTTGTACACACACACACACACACACACACACACACACACACACACACACACACACACACACACACACACACACACACACACACACAGGAAAACAGTCGTCTAACCCTCGATCACTGGCGCCCTCTCGTCGAAAATTAAACAAAGGACCTTCCCACCATTAGACACAATTCGTATCGTCCCGCAGAAGAACCTCAGTCGCGGAGACAAACGGCGGTCATATGTCAGTGGCAGCGTCTTTCTCGGGGTAGAGTTGGTTGATGTGGTTGTTTGGCGCTAAGTCTACTCTGCTTAGCTTTCCTCGTAGTCTCTCCCTTCTATACCTTGTGACGTCTTATTTTATTGTTATTGACTTCTTTTTTGCCTTAATTTTCCTTTTGCTATATTTTTTAATTTTATCTTTCTCTTTCTTCGTCTTTTTTCTGCTTTTTCTCATTCCTGGGAGTCTATATTTTTGGTTTATATTTTCTTTCACTCTTTTCGTTTCTGTTTGTTTTGTCAGTTTTGCATTCCTATTTTTATTGTTATGAAAGCTTGCATCTAAATCAAAACTTTTTCTTTTATTCTTCTTCTTCTTTCCTTCGCTTCTTTATGCATACGAATTCTTGTTTGTTTTGTGTAGATATCTCTCCAGTTTTTTCCTTCTTCATCTTTTACAAACTTCTCCACTGCTTTCCCTTTAGTATGGCTTCGCTTCCTTACAAATCCCTCACTTTCCATACACACACAAACACAATACACAACACACCAACATAAAGACTCAATTTCTTTACCCATCACCACATCCTCGAAATCTTTCCTCTCACTCTACATTTTTCCAAACTCCTCTCCCTCCCTCCCTTCCCTTCCCTCGTTGTGTATCTCCATATCAACACCCATATACTGCCTCTCGTTCCTACTGCTGGTGCTCCTTTCTCCCTTCCTTTCTCCATTCCTTCCCTTCATACCGAGTCATTCAGGGATTCTCTCATTCTTGATCCCATAGGCTTGTAAGGTTTTTGGTGTTGTGATATTCTGGGATGAAGATTTGTTAGGTGGACGTGAGGTGTCTCCTGAGACCATATAATGTTCCTTTGTAATATCTCGTTTTCATGTGATTGACTTAAGGCTTCCAATGGCTGTGTAAGGTATATATCTTTTTTCTTTATGGTAACAACATAAAAATAAAAATGCAACTGCTGATGACGATAATAGCAGCACTACTACGACTACTACTGGTAATAGTGATAATGATAAAAATAATGATAATATGAGCTAGATGAAGAAGAAGGAGGAGGAGGAGGAAGAGGAGGAGGAAGAGGAGGCCGCCACCACCACCACGTTGCTCTAATTAATTACAAGTGTCGAGGGCAGCTGGAGAGGGTCGTCCGCCTCCTTCCTCATCCACCACCAGCACCACCAGCAGCAGCAGCAGCAGCAGCAGCAGCACCACCACCACCACCACCACCACCACCACCACCACCACCACCACCACCACCACCACTACCATTCCTGATTCCACTCCAAGCACCAGCGTTTCCATCAACTCTGTCATTACGTAAATCATCATCAATCACCACCACTGCAGGCTCCTCCACCACCTCCACATCCGTGCTCGACTTCCCATCATTGACCGTCATCACTACTGCACCATCAGCATCACCACAACATCACTATTACCATGGCTATGTCCTGTCATCACCATCACCACCATCAGGCCACTTCCTCTCCCTCTCTGGAATGTGAATAAAAGATGGCATGTTGTGTCTCATAATGGAGGCTTGGTTGGGGGAGCAGGGGGGGAGAGGAGGTGCAAAGGGGGGTGTGGTGGGGGGGTGAGCTGGGGGATTGAGGGGGACGGAATGCCTGCAGGGAAAATGAAAATAGGAATGATGTTCTTTGTGTCGCGTGGCCGTGTGTGAATTTGATGTTTCCTCCCTGGAGATGATGTTACAAGGCCTTGCGCTTCCCTGAGCTTCATATTTTTTGGTTCCAAGTGGAGTTCTTTGTTGGTCCTGAATCTCCGTGTGTGAGGAAATGAGTTGTGTCGTGAATTACATGCACTCACTTGCTGAGCTTCGTGTACCTGTCAGAGTATTATTATATATTTCATTAACATTTGCATACAGAAAGCCGAAGGGAAAAGTTAAATATGCACAAGTAGTTTCCGTTAACTAGTAGGAAAATGTATTCACTTTAGTATTTTTACACACACGCGCACACACACATTACTATTATCTTATTATTATTATTAGTGTTATTATTATTATTAAGCAGTATAATAAAAGTGAGATAGGCTCTACGTTTGCCTGAATGTGACAAGAACAACCAAGCGGCTTAGCGTTGTGACAGTGGCAGCAGGAGCGCTGACAGCAGGAGCAGGAGAGGCAGGGGGAGGGGGGGGGGTGGAGGCAGCAGGAACCGACGAGAGATTAATCAGTTGTCAGCAGTCCGCAATGGCCATCCTAACGCAACTCATTGTGTGTGTGTGTGTGTGTGTGTGTGTGTGTGTGTGTGTGTGTGTGTGTGTGTGTGTGTGTGTGTGTGTGTGTGTGTGTGTGTGTTTCTGTCACACACACACACACACACACACACACACACACACACACACACACACACACACACACACACATACACACACACACACACACACACACACAACCAGACTGAGGACAACCCTGGGGTGGACCTAAGAGTACAAATACCTGTGTAAATTAGAATATCAATGCATCCACAAAGGCAACACGGCCGCCACCTGCTTGCCGCAAACCCGAACAAGAAGACACAACATTCGTCTTTCAGCGGCGGTATTTCTCGCCGGCCGCGTGTAGGAGCTAAATCCATTTTTGTCACTTTACATAAAGCCGAGGAGGATGGTGCAGTGGCAGGTTGGTTCTCGCTCCACGCCATGCATACAAGAACGTGCGCGAGTCGGGATGTCAGCTGGGCAGGATTGATGATGTGAGAAGCTTTCATATTTTTGGGCGACGCTCTGGAGAGGATGTGTGTTTTATCCTTATAGCGTCTAGGGCCACGGAGGAGCAGGAAAAGAAGGAGGAAGAGGAGGAGGAAGAGGAGAAGAATCTGGAGGAAGAGGTGGAAGAGAAAAAGAATAAAGGAAGGAGGTGCTGGAAAAATTGTAGGGCCTGGAGGAGGAGGAGGAGAAGGAGGAGTGGGTGGAAGAAAAATAAGGTGGTAGTGAAATGGAATATCCAGCAGGAGGAGAAAGAGGAGGAGGAGGAGAATAAGAATAGGACCAAAGTGATGGGGAGGAGAAGAAAGAGATGGCAGAATGGAGTGCGTGGATGTAAGAGAAAGTGAGAGGCGGCGGCGTGCAAGGGAAGAGGAGCGGGAGAGGCGCCTTGTAACTTCAAAAGATGACTTATATTTTACATTTTTCCCAACTTTTTTCTCACGTAACATTCTCAAGAAGCAAGTGTCGTTTTGCATTAAAATTTTGCATCACTTACATACACTTCTACAGTTTTTCTTCTATAACTAATGAGGTTTCCATTAAATATTTTGCTAATGACCTTTCAAAAATAGCAGAATTATCAATCAATCATCAAAATCAATACTCACTATCATGCTGTAAGGATTTCTAACAAAACTATGAAGTATAAGAAAGTTTTAGAATAAGGGAGAAAAAATTGAAGGGAAAAATATGATAAAAATGGGAGAAGGGAGACAAAAACACAAAGGGGGGCTGTGGGGAGGCCTGGTGCGGGGGGCTATTCAGAATCCATCAAGGTCGACCCCCGAGGAGGCCGGGAGAGAGCCGGAGAATGGCGGAGGGCGGGGGTCCAGGCCTCGAAGGGACCGACCCTGTCCCCCTCTTGTTTACATCAGCGGCCCTCCTCCCGCGTCCTCATCATCATACACTCTCTCTCTCTCTCTCTCTCTCTCTCTCTCTCTCTCTCTCTCTCTCTCTCTCTCTCTCTCTCTCTCTCTCTCTCTCTCTCTCTCTCTCTCGTGTATGAAGCTATTATTTAAATAATGCAGATTTTTTTATGTCGATAGATAAAAACTATTATTAATATTTTCTTCTAATTTTGAAATCGGACTCAAGTTGTTAAAATAAATGCAGACAGAAAGGAGGAGCAGGTCTAGTCTTCCATCTATCCCCCAATGACCGTCCTCGCTGTTCGATCTTCCTGGAGAAATGAGTCTGAAAAATATTGAAACCACCGAGTTTCCAGTGGCTTTTCTGAAAGGTCATTGCCGTTATTTTTTGCTCCAGAAACTTGCAACTGAGAGGGAAAAAAATATTATCGTTTAATGTATTCTGAACTTGAAGATTTACGATACTTTCCAGGCTGTTGGTTGTTCGTAATTTGAGAGAAACTGATATAAAAATACGTTGTAAAGTTTCTCTAAAACTAAGACACATTGCACAATCCTGGACGATGGTAGTAGTAGTGGTGATTGTGTAGTAGTAGTGGTAGTAGTGGTGGTGGTTGTCGTAATGGTGGCTAATCGTAATAGTGTTGTGCTATTTTTGGAAAGAATGGGAAGGAGAAGTACCTTTAATATGCGGTGTTATGATGTTGTTGCTTCCAATGATCGTAATGGTGATGCTGATTATGTTTGTCATTGTCATTGTGTTGGCTTTGGTGGTGACACTACAGTTGTGGTGATGGTGGTGGTGGTGGTGGAAATGGTGGTTATGTTGGTGGTGGTGGTGGTGGTCGCTTACTGCTAATGGTCCTTTTGTTCGAAGAGAATCCTGCTCACTCGTCCAACTGACTCAGCGGAAGAAAAACTCGCTAGAATTCACGAAACGTCTCACTCCTTCATTTTCTCGTCCCCTTTACTCTTCCAACTCCTCTCTTTTGGTTCCTTTGTTATTTCTCTCTCCTATTATTCCTCTTTCTTCCGACCTTGTTAGAGTTTTTACTTCCTGTCTTTGGTTTATCACAGGTCTTGGATGCCGGCCACGGCGTCTAGTCGCCCAGAGTAGGACATGCTCCCAATGGTCTTCTAATAACCTAGTACCGCTCAGAGACACACTCGAGGAAGGTTACGTCGTGAAGTGAACCGCGACAAACACACAACTCGGAAAATGGTTTTAACTGAAAAAAACGTAAGACATTAAGGAACGTGGTCGAATTATACCGTTTGGTAGAAACTTATATATATATATATATATATATATATATATATATATATATATATATATATATATATATATATATATATATATATATATATATATACACGATTTTAATTTTCTGTAATCTTAAAGTCATCTAGCTCTTTACCCAAAGATATTGTATTCTACCTTTTATCATTGTACTTTTAGAAAAAAATTGCTGCTACTCCAACTCTATTGTAAGTCGATTGGTGGGAGTATTTTTAACACACACCCTTAGGTACTGTACCACTGGCTGTCACCACCACTCAGTCCTCACCAATACCATTCCCACTGCCTCCCCAGCCCCACCATTACGCCAGCACACCACCGCGGGGAGAGTAAGGGGCTGAGGCCACTATCATTAATAATAACTTCGACAGCAGTTCCCTCGCTGAATATCTGGACGCTTCATTCATATGCGTGGCATTTCTTCCATTTCTGTCTTTTTGTGTGTGTGAATTCGTACCTATAGGTGTTTGTCCTGTTCTTCTTAATTCTCCATCAGTAACCCTCTTTAAGCATCCCTTTAGTAACTATACAGTCTTGAGTACAGTATAACAGTCTTATTTAACATGAGGAAGCACCAGGATACCTCTTTGCATATAGATACTGTGAAAAGTAATGGTACTCACTCGTCGAAATACCTCAGTAGAGAGGGACATTGAGCACCGTATCTTGAAGTTTCCAGCCCAGCGCGGATCGACGGACCGCTCAACCAACACTTTGACTACGAATGTCCTACTCGTGCTGGAATTATGCCACGAGGAATCTCCGGACATTTTGCGAATCTCCATTTCTAGCGCGACGTCGTATTTTATTAGCTTGATTTTTGCAGGGCGGATAGTGTGCCGGATCGTGAAAGTCCGGTTTATGAGGGAGGAGGAGCTGTGTCAGGCGTACCGGTGGTGAGTGAGGACTGGTGGAGGAAGGTTGTGAACGTGAAATGGTGTGTGGCGAAGGGGAGCGAGAAGAGGAAGTGGAGCGAAGTGCCGAGTGGATAAGAATGGATGATAGAGATAGAAGCCGCCGAGGTTAAAGGTGTGAGAGTGTACCAACTTGAGGTTTGAGTTTCCATGATTCCATTCCAGGGACGAGGAGGCGGGGAAGAGGGACGAGTGTGTGTGTGTCGGCGTTCCAAGTGTGTGTGTGTGTGTGTGTGTGTGTGTGTGTGTGTGTGTGTGTGTGTGTTTGTGTGTTTGTGTGTTCCCCCCCTCCCCTCCACCCGCCGTTCTTTCCACAGAAATTGCAAAAGTCTCCAACTTCTTCATAGCTAAAATATTTTACATTCTATCACATCCTGGCTGTTCCCTCTCCCTGCAAGCCACTACTCCTCCTTTACTCGTTCTATCCCTTCTTCTATCTTCCTTCTCTTTGCATTCCTGATCTTTTTCTTGTAGCCTCATAATTTCTGCCTTCCTTCCTTCCTTCCTCGCTTCATCTTTCTCAAGCCGGATGCAGTTTCTTCTGGCCGCCTCCTCCTTCCTATATTATTTCGGAATGGCTGATCCAATCGTGTGTTGACGCTTACTGATCCTCTGGTGCAGGATGTGTACCCGGGGAAGGCGACCCTGACGCCGTGAATAATACCCAAGCCTCTGGTATGATAATGGTATCTATGAGGACGCTTCGTTCGCCTAATCGATACAAGAAACCACATTAACGTTGACGGTCAAAACGGATGTCAGGTTGGTCTGGTCTGGTCTGGTCTGGTCTGGTCTGGTCTGGTCTGGTCTGGTCTGGTCTGGTCTGGTCTGTCTGGTCTGGCTTCTCGAAGGTGTACCTGGTCACTGATCACGTCCCCAACTCTTTCGTCTCCTTCACCTCGTCCTCCACCTTCTCCCTTTTCTCTCCCGTCCCCACTCAAGCAGGTAACCTCGTTATAAACCAGTACAGTATTTTTCTGTTACTTGGTTTACTGAGTTCCTACGTTTCCTGTGCTCGTCTTCTGGCTATTTTTCTTTCTCCTCCTTCTGCGTCTTTCTTTCTTTATCCCTTTCTTCACTTTTTCATATCAATTCTGACTTCAGATTCTTTCTGGTTTACCAAATATTTCCGAGAGTTTTCTTGCTCACTCTTTTCACCTGTGTTGTCTCCGTAATTTCCTCACCCTCATTTCTAACAATTTTACCATCTTTTCACTCCTCCTCTTCCTCCTCTTTCTGCTGCTGCTGCTGCTGCTGCTGCTGCTGCTGCTGCTGCTGCTGCTGCTGCTGCTGCTGCTGTTGCTGTTGCTGCTGCACTACCATCACCACCATTACCGCCACATCCGGCTCCAGCAGACTCGGTTACCTCCTTCTTCAGGCACAGACGCGCTGCCTCGCACGCCCCCAAAATGAGGTTCGGTGTCCTTCCCGGCCTGGAGGCAGATGCGATCCCCGCCAGATAGACACCCCCGTCCCCCCCAAAAAAAGAAACCAACTAGGTTCTCCTTAACGCTGTCGGTATTACAAGGGTGCAAGAGTTTCTTATGATGAACGGGAAACAGTATAACAATGTGTGTGTGTGTGTGTGTGTGTGTGTGTGTGTGTGTGTGTGTGTGTGTGTGTGTGTGTGTGTGTGTGTGTGTGTGTGTGTGTGTGTGTATACAACCCATACGCTAATGACCCGAGGTTCTCCTTGTCACCTTAGCTGCTGTATCACGGCTTTAATGGGTCATGCAGCTACACACTGCATCAGACACAGTAATGATCCAGCTCGTCACCACGCAGCGAGGCACACCAATTCAATCACATCACTTGAATCAGAGTCAGATTTATCCTCAATAACAACCCCGTGAATGACCTTGATTGCGAGGCAGCGGCGGCAACAACAACAGCAGCACGAGAAGCAGGAACAACGACGCTTAGTTCTCAGGGCCACATCGACCGTGCAGGGACGTGGGCTCGGCGGTGGTGGCGGCGGTGGAGTTTTCCCTCAACGAAGCGACCAGCGAGAAGACTTCCTTCCACCTCTCCCATGGGGCGATGCTGTCCGGATCAGGAAATTATCTTGCCTTTTTCTCCCCTCCTCGGGTTGTCGTGGTCCTCGAAGCATTAATCTCGTGCCTTCCGCAGCCGACAGTCGGCCGCAGCGCTCATATAAGAAGTCTGATTACCGCGCGAGCCTGTCGTCTTAAATATACACGAATGAAAGATAACTACGTGCGAGCATACAGCCACGAATGTTAGTTGTCAGGCGTGAAATTTATTAATCGCAAACACACACTCGCGCACGATAAATTTAGAATGCACGTCCTTGCACCAACGCCCGACGGAGACACTATACAAGGGTGCAATTTCATGCTGTATTAAATTATCCTCCTCGTTTATAGAGCTTGGCGAACGCTGAGTTTCTTTTTATCTTCCAAAACTCATACACACACAAGCACACACTTACTAAAATAAAAAATGCGCTGAAAATAGGTTTCCCATCCCGTTGATAATATATTCATATCTTCAATACTGATATTATTAAAGCTTCGTTGGTGTTCGATTTCCTCTTATCAAAAAACTGGAATATCAAACTGCACCATTGTCTTACTTATTGCCTCACAGACATGACAGATTATTTTTCCCCACATCGATTATTTTTCCCATTTTTACAGAATTCTTTGCCCTCAGATCTTCTTTCTCCATTTCCCTCATTCCCTCCTATGTCTCTCCTCTCTCCATATAGTGACTTTTCGCTTTCGTGCAGTGACCTCTCTTTTTATTCCCCTCTGAGCCGTAAGAATAAACTAGTAGCTTTAAGACAACCCTTGCCTGCGCCTGCCTCACCAACACTCACCTCGGCGCTTGCGTGTGTGCTGAGTTTTATTACTTGTAGTTGTTTTTATTCACTACTGTATTGTATCCTTTACCTAAACTCTTACTTCCTTGTGTTGGTTTCTCTTTGTCTGTTCTTTCTCTCCTATAGATTTTCAACCTCATAAATTTAATCAACAGAACCTTTTATCTTCATATTCTCTTTCTTTTCTTTTTTTATTCATGTGATGGAATATTATACAATGTTTTTTTTCTTCATTTTTCATCCTCATATTTTTTCTTCTGGATTCTTTAACTCTTTTCCTCTCCCATGTTTCATCTCTTTTCCCCTTTTTGGTTCTATCGTTCCCCTTGCTGTTTTCCTGCACTCCTCCCTCTCTCTATCCATCCCTCCTTACTTCCCACTCTCCTCCCTCTCTCTCTCTTCCCTTCCTCCCCTTCCTCCTTCCCTCCCTCTTCCTCTCTCCTGCCATCACCTCCAACAACAGAGCCGTGAAGGCGTGATGGATGTATTGCTTCTCCAGCCTCCCTCTTTCTCCTACTTTTTCTCTCTCTCTCTCTCTCTCTCTCTCTCTCTCTCTCTCTCTCTCTCTCTCTCTCTCTCTCTCTCTCTCTCTCTCTCTCTCTCTCTCTCTCTCTCTCTCTCTCTCTCTCTCTCTCTCTCTTTCTCTCTTCATCCATCCTTTATCTCCACGCCTTTGAGGTAAATGTACAGCCAAACATTATTTTCCAGATTGTAATGGTCTATGAAAAACTTTTTACATAATTATTATCATCACCATTATCACCATCACTACCACCGTCACCATCTACCTACGATTGGCCCAGCTAGGTTATAGAGAAGCACTATATATTGATAAACATAGTCACACTAGTCCCGTTGATCTTACTGATAAAGGATTAGGATACTAGATTGAATTTCCTCTTTGTCTGCCTGTATGTCTATTTGTGTAGCTATCTTATCTCTCTCTCTCTCTCTCTCTCTCTCTCTCTCTCTCTCTCTCTCTCTCTCTCTCTCTCTCTCTCTCTCTCTCTCTCTCTCTCTCTCTCTCTCTCTCTCTCTCGCTGCTTATCTAATAAAGTTTCCACAGGGGAGCATAAAGTTTAATTAATTGTGTTTATTATGACACACCTGAATTCTGTGATGCCAGCGTGTTACATCCACCATTTTTACCCTTTATCGCACACTGATGCTCCACACGCACTTCCACTTGCATGACCACGCTTAGTTTTTTTTGTCCCCAAGCTTAAACTAATGTACTAGACCTTGGTTATATTTTTTTCCATTTTTTTTCTCGCTGTGATGATTATGTGAATTTATTTTTGTGTTATTTTGTTTTATGGTGATGGTGTTTTTTTTTTGTGTTTATTTGTATTTTTTTTTAGGTGTTATTGTGTTTTTTTTTTTTTTTCGTATGATCTTTTCAGTTTGTTTGGCTTGTAAGTTTTGTGTTGTGTGAGCTTACTTTAATGCGATTTATTTATTTATTTATTTTTTCAAAGTTTGGCCAGACATTCTTAACTTTTTCGTTCGCTTCTCACAAGATATTTCCTCATTTTGGTAAAGTTGGATGTTTGTTCACTTTTTTGTTTTAATTATTTCTCCAACAAAATGAAACTGACCAAGAATCACGAAAGAAATCTGACAAAAAAAAAACCCATTCTAAGTGTAACATTACAAAAAGAAAGGAAAAGAAAGAACATAAAATATCCGTTGCTCTTCAAAATGTCTTCTCGTCTGAAAGGAGTGTAAGTTGTAGGTAGGAAGGTGAAAAAACAAAGGAAGTGAGACTGTTCCAAAGATTACCAGGAAAAGAGATGAAAGGGTGAAGACACTAGCTAACTCCTGCATTAGTAAAAGGGAAAAAATAAGAATAAGACGGAGTAGAACACTGTTTGCGTTATTGTTTACTGTTCTCTCTCTTCATTGCTTTAATACATTCTAATCCTTTCCTTGTCTTATGTATTACTTGTTTCATTTATTGTACTCTGCATCTTATTTATAGTTCTTGTTTTCGTCCTCCTCTTCCTCCTTCTCTTTCTCCTTCTCCTTCTCCTCCTCCTCCTCCTTCTCTTCCTCCTCCTCCACTTTCTTTCTTCTCTGACTCCATTTCCATCTCCTGCATCCCAGTTTTCTTCTCTTAGGTCTCTGCATCCAGTTCCTCTTCTTCCATGTTTTCTTCCTCACCATATCTTCCTTACCCTCTTCCTTATCTTTATAGTCATCCTCCTCATCCCTTCTTCTTCATCCTCCACCATGTCCAGCTCCTGTCTTCACACCTCCACATCCTCCTTATCCATAGTCTTCTCCAAAGCCTCTTCCTGCTCCTCCACCTCCACGTCCTCCTCCTCCTCCTCCTCCGTACGGCTGGTGGTGGTTCCCGTGTATTGACTGATGCACTTAACGCGGCTCCCTTTCTTCCCCTGTCTCCCTCGCAGTTCCCCGACTAAGGCAAGATTAATGACAAGCGCAAGTTTGGCTACGCTCTCCCTGCCCTCTCCCAGCACCCTGCCTTCCCCTTCCTCTCCCCTCTCCTAGCCTCCTCTCCCCTTGCTCGCCCTGTTGCCTCTCAGTATTCTTCCTCTTGGTGTTTTTTTTTTCTTTTCTTTTCTTTTCCTTCTCTCTCTCTTGTATGTTTCAAAGATCTTGTAACTTGTTTTGTGTTTTCTCTTCTCTTCTTTTCTTTTCTCCTCTCTTCCTTCCTTCTCATTCGTGTATTAATGTTCTTTGCTCTGACTGTTTGTTTGTGTTTTATATTTGTATTTTCATGTCCTCTATTATATTTTGTATGTCACGTTATTTTTTTTATTTCGATGTGTATTCTCTTCTCTCTTATTTCGTTATATTTTCCTATTTTGTTTAATGATTTGAAGAAATACTGAATAAGAAATGTTACTTGTTCAATAACGGTTCGGATTGAAAAAGGTAACTGCGGTAGGGATACTCTCTCTCTCTCTCTCTCTCTCTCTCTCTCTCTCTCTCTCTCTCTCTCTCTCTCTCTCTCTCTCTCTCTCTCTCTCTCTCTCTCTCTCTCTCTCTCTCATCTATCTATCTATCTATCTATCTATTTATCTATCTATCTCTATCTATCTTTCTCTCTTTCTCTCTTTCTCTCTTATTCTCTCTCTTCTCCCTTCCCTTCTCTCCATTCGCTCCGTAGCAGGTGACACTCCCTTACCTGCGAGACAATCAGCATCCGTCAGTGCCATTGTTACCTGAGCTCATTAAGACGCTGGAGGAGGCTCTGTGGCTCAGGCAAGTGGCAGCTGCAGCTCAGAAATAGTGCCAAATGCCATGTGTGGGAGGAGAAGGAGGCTTATTCAACGCCTTCCCTTATTCCACTTCCTGTTCTTGCTACTATGTATCCTTAGTCTCATTTTCTGTTTCATTCTCTTCTTGTTGTCATTTTGGTACAGAGAGGTGGATGTTTTTTTTTAAATTCTTGGTTGTTACAGGTAATTACAGGTTTTCGTGACCTTTGAATGTGAGTTTGGGATGTTTGTAGTTATGTATGTAAGGTGTATTGAATTTGTTGTTTATTGATTATGTGATATGACCCCCGACTGTGTAATACTAATAAGCGGTAGACGTACGTACGCACATTAATTGAGGTAACACATGTTTGTACCTAATTAAGTGAGTGGCTTTCAACACACTTACTGGGTAACCTCAAGTGTGCGCGGATCTCCTTACAAATGGACCTTTTAGAGAATATATTTTGTTTTCCAATCTCAAATATGTACTCAACGCATAAATTAGGATGAATTATTATTCCATCATCGTCTGTAAAAATGAAGTCGATGAAGGTTTGTTGAGTGACGGAATAATAAACTGGTCAAGAGATAACGTTCTGCCTCCGATGCTGCTTGAGGCTCCTTCGTTTTTGTCCTTCATTCCCTACGCAGCAAAACCTCACAAGCCGTGTTCATCTTGTCCTCTCTCTCTCCTCCTTTCCTCTCGTGTCAACATTAATCACACACCAATAGTTTCTCGCCGCCATTTTGAAGTATAGAAAGAAAAGGGAAAAAAATAACCTCTAACAAAATTATACAAAGTTGAGCAATTAAAAACACATTAACCAATGAACGCTCGAGATGGCCCGAGCCTCACCATGATTGGTAGTCTCCTCGACAGCAAAGATGGATCAGAGGAGGCGGCTGGAACCTTTACCGCACACACCCACAACACACGCCCTTCCCCGCGCCCTCCCTGCCTCGACTCACGGTCAGCCTCACCCCCTGACATCCTCTGACACCCCCCAACACCCCCCGACACCCCACACCCCTGTCGTCCACGCCGTTCAGTCGCTCGTTAGGTCCGTTTTGTACTATGCAAATCTCCCCTGCCACCAATTCAAAGGCTCTGCGTCAACTATTCTGATTTTCCTTGCCATCCTTGCGAATTTTCCCTGTCAGTCACACAAATCTTTCTTTTCAGCATTGCAGATTTCCCTCCGCCAGACACTGAAATCGTCCTGCCAGACATCCGCCTCTTTCCTCTCTATCCCTCTCTCTCCCTCCAGCCTCCTCCTGCCCACCATCCCCATCCATTCTTAACCAACAAAGAAGTTTCTCTTGTCTCCACATAAACCTTATCCACTTCCTCTCAACGTATCACAATGTTCCTTCCCTTATCCTGCCACACAAACCCACCCACTACCCACACATCCTCCTCCTTCACATAGTTAGGTCCTACCACTCTTCCCCTTCCATCACCCCTTCATTCCCTCTCCTAAGACAGCCGCTTCATCCTGCCACACACAACCTATACCTTCCTCTTCCACGTACAGAGCGTGCCACCTTTAATATTATAGTAGGCGAACGTTAGCCTGTAGGCGTTGGAGCAGAAATGGGCGGCTTGGCTGGCGTTGTGGGTGGAGTAATGCGTGGTGGCGTTGTGTGGGGGTAGTTGTTTGCGGGCGTGAGGGGGGAGCATGGGGGGATGTGGGCGTGGTGAGGATCATTAGTCTGGCGCTGGTGAAAACCTCGTTAAGTTGTGGCCAAGAGCGTCTAAGACTTTTATCTGGTGTTTGTGTGTTTGTGTGTTTATACGTACTACGTGTTTATGCCCGTGTTTGTGTGTGTGTTTGTTTGTAAGTACTTGTGTGTGTGTGTGTGTGTGTGTGTGTGTGTGTGTGTGTGTGTGTGTGTGTGTGTGTGTGTGTGTGTGTGTGTGTGTATGTGTTCGGGACCATAAGCCTATAGTGTATCAAGATCACTTCATCTCCTTTCACACTTAACTTTATCTCAGGTGTGACGGAAATGCCCCAACACACACACACACACACACACACACACACACACACACACACACACACACACACACACACACACACACACACACACACACACCTGTAAACACCTTTGGGCCGAACTATGAACACAAAAATGAACAAAAAATACTATATACGGAAATTCCACTAGTGATTATCCCGACCTTGTGAGGGTGACATGAGTTTTTGGGGAGAGAGGAAGTAGAGAATGAGGCAGAGAAGGGTAGGGGAGGAGAGAAGGGTAGATGGAGGGAGGGGAAGGGATGGAGGGGAGCATGAGATGGGGAGAGGAATGGGCCTTGTGTTGGTGTGGGTGGATAAGGGGATATGGACTTGATTAGGGTGTATGTGGGTGGGCGTAAGTGATGTGTGTGTGTGTGTGTGTGTGTGTGTGTGTGTGTGTGTGTGTGTGTGTGTGTGTGTGTGTGTGTGTGTGTGTGTGTGTGTGTATGTATGTGTGTGTGTGTGTGTGTGTGTGTGTGTGTGTGTGTGTGTGTGTGTGTGTGTGTGTGTGTGTGTGTGTGTGTGTGTGTCTTTGTTTTGCACCATCGCACGTGCATTTATTCGATGTGATATGCCGGGCCGAGGCAGCATCCCACCCCTCCGCACACACACACACACACACACACACACACACACACACACACACACACACACACACACACACACACACACACACACACACTGACGCCGCCACACGCCTCGGCCCCACACAAGCCGCCATTCAACGCGAGAATCTGCCGTAAACATGCTAATAATGAATATAATATCTGGCAAGGTGTCTGCCATTAATCAACAATGTTTTTCCAGGTGCCTGGCGGGCCGTCCGTTACTGCCCATTCTACTGTCACATGCAGACTCTAGATTGATGTATTGATTAGATTGCCTCTGAGATTGTGACACGCGCACTCACCCACGAGGCAGAGTAAGGCTGGCGGGAATAGATGGCGGTGGTGTGAGGCTGAGATAGAGGTGGCAAGTGTGGGTGGTTAGGTGATGTAATGTGAGGTGAGTGTAGAGTGGCAGCGCCTGTGTTACCTGTGATGTCACTTTTAGTTGGCAGCACAGAAGCAATGGTATGACTTCACATTAATTATATTGCAGTACATTTGCCACTACTGTTTCTGTCTCTGTCACTGCTATTATCTTGCTGCTGGTTCTGTGGCCTTCACTACTATCACTATCATTCTTCCTGTGAACACTATCAACACCATCATCACTGTTGACATTATCACCAACGACACCAAGATGAATTAAAGTTAAAAAGATAACATCAATATCAAATCTGCTCCGCCACCAACAACATCACCACCACATTTTCCTCTACCACATCATCACATCATTACCACAACCCCTGTACCATGACCAGCCGCGCCACCACCACATCACCACCACCATTACCATCATCCCGCCGCCACCATCCCCGCCACCGCCTTAAACACAGGTCGCCTCGCTCTCAAAAATCACCCTCTTCAGAACCTACAAATTATCTCTGCTCTTCGAACCTCCACCAGAAGGAAGAACTACAACTGAAAAACACAAACTACACCGGATTCTAATAACTTTGAAGCACCAAATAAGTTCCTCAAAATACTTATAAATAAAATCAATAACCTTAACTCTACCATAAGGGAATTTGAGTTAGGAAATCCACCTTTTTGGAATACGAAGCCATAGTCGAGGGTAGCGTTTCGAACACCGGCTGGGAGGAGAGATGGCCGTGGGAGCAAACAATATTTTTGCATGACTTTGGGGCTGATTGGTGGAGGGTGATGGATTACCTGTCATCAAGGGTTGTGATTGGACTGCTTTGGCCAATCTTCGACCTATGAGCACTCGTCTAGGCCTATAGGAAGTCTGCTAGTGGTTGCTCTATCCCCTTCCCCCTACCCCCCCTTCCCCCTTCCCCCTTCCAATGACCCATTTTCTCCTCTTTGTCCTTAGAATTAGCTGCCCCGTTAAAAAAGAGGATAAAAAAGGGGAACAGTATACTAGCTTATTAGATATCCTAAAGTTTTATTATTCTTGAGGGGAAAAGCTTAGTAATATACCTGTCGTTGGTGTAATTACTTTTTATCATGCCTGCTACTTTATTCCTATGTGAGAGAGAAAAAAAAAAGAGAAAAAATATATTGAGGAAGGGAAAGTAGAGGCGACATTTGAGGCAAGAGAAACATGGAGATAAAAAAAAAACCCATAAATTGGTGTGGGAATGGAGGAAGGAGGAAAAGGAGAGGAGAGGAGAGGAGGGAAGGCGTGAAGAGAAAAAAGGGAAGATGTGGAGAAGAAAGAGAGGGAAAGGGGAGAAGAGGAGGGGGGAAGAGGGGGCAGAGGGAATATGGGAGAAAGGGGGGAATGACTTTGGTTGACGTAGCGAGAACTGTGATGGATGATTCCCTTGTTTCCGTGTCCGCTTCCATTACTGTAGTGGACACGCTTAGGACACGCTCTTATGCACCCACGGGGACCTCCCATACCACGCCCCTACTCCCCTACACGCCCACTATCACCCATATACCTCCAAATTCACTCATATTTACTCCCTACTCCCTCACTCACATCCTCATCTGCACACACTTACAAACGCTACACTCATACTTCTTTCCAAAAACATCCTCAAACTCCTACAGTCATCCTTCATACTTGACAGGATACCACTTAGTTTCCAGGACACGGCTGGATTTTTTCAAGACACTGCTACTTGGGATATTACCAGTGGTTCAGGACACTCACCAACTCATAAAGACATTCTCTGGTTTTCATAAATATTAATTAGTCTTTGAGAACATCATTAGCCTTCCAGAACACCGGTAATTATTTTTAGCTCTACAGGATATCACTAAATAACTCCACGCACTAACTACGACAACTTTGATTTCCAGAACGCTACTAGATTTGTATCACTAAACATAAGTAACAATACTAGACATATATTCTTGCCTTGATCATCATTATCTAGCCTCTGAACATTTTGAGACATCCAGAAACATTCATAGAAACTCAAACATTATATAACATCCATAAACATTGACATACTCACACTCAACGTTAATATCACTTTTGCATTAATATATAAACGTAACAAAACCTATTCATAAACGTGTAGGAATGATTAAAAACATAGAAAAATCCATCCTTATATATCCTGGAGTTGTCTTTCAACTAGAAACTTTATCTATAAGTGGAATACAACACCAAAAGAACAAACTGATGAACTCCCAAAACAGCTTAATCTCTCGTATTGCATAACCACGAGCCAGTGACGGAACCAACACCACACTCTGTCACCCAATAACCGTTCACTGGCCAGCGTGGAACATTCACTCTACCTCTAATAAAGATAAGTGCGAGGCCATCTATTAGCAGCGACCACGTACTACCCTATATAGGCCTAAAATTAGCTGATATATTAGACGCCATTCACAAGCTGTCACAACAATAACAACTCACCGCCGCCACGAGAGAGGTGGTGAGCCGTGTAGCGCGTGAGCCTTGTGCCGCCCCGCCCACGGTCCAGCTCCACCCCTTCCCTTCCCTTCCCTTCCCTTCCCTTCCCTTCCCTTCCTTCCTACGGGTGACGAAGGGGTGTGATGAGAGTGCAATACCAAAGAAGTTATACAGTGAGAGACATGGAAGTGACAGAGAAGTTGAATAAATCGAGGGGAGGTAGAAACGAGGAGAAAGTTATGTTAAAAGAGAAGGAAAGGTTTAGATAAGTCGAAATAAAGGTTTAATAAAGATATTGAAGGAAGGAGAAGAGTAGGTAGGGTCAGTAAGCCGTATCCAGGTGACAACGTGGTGTGTTAATGATAAATTGTGATGGACTAATGATAAATTATAGTGTAATACTGGCTAGAAATCGTCAGTGTTTTTCTTAATATTTATTCGTCTTGCATATGATATTTTGTCGCATGCAAGTTTACGTTATCACTGGCAGGACGCTGTGGTGACATTATATATTCACATGATATTAATCTCTCTCTCTCTCTCTCTCTCTCTCTCTCTCTCTCTCTCTCTCTCTCTCTCTCTCTCTCTCTCTCTCTCTCTCTCTCTCTCTCTCTCTCTCTCTCTCTCTCTCTCTCTCTCTCTCTCTCTCTCTCTCATTCCTGCTCGCTTGCGCCGCCACCTCCGCAAGAGACGGTTTTGTAGCCATGTCACCAGAGCGAAACATCAAAGTTCTCCACGGGGAAAAGTTAGGCCAGGAGCCCCTGAAGTTTCTGATTAATGACCTCGGGGCACCTCACTCTTTCTCTGTCCGGACCAGGTCATGCGAGAGTGGCCCAGCCTTGGTGAGCCGCCGGAGGGAGCAGGAGAAGGAGAAGGAGTAAGGGGAGGAGACGTGGTAGGAGGAGGAGGAAGAGGAGGAAGAGGAGGAGGAGGAAGTACAGGAGAGGCGGGAAGGTCAGGACTAAATGGAGCATTGTTGAGAATTACGTGTAATCAGAGGGAGAGGCAGGTGGTGGTGGTGGTAGTGGTGGTGGTGGTGGTGGTGGTGGTGGTAGTGGTGGTGGTGGTGGTGGTGGTGGTTGGGGGAGGATGGTCACCTTGCCGTGGTGATGAGGAGATAAAACAGGAGGAAGGTCGTGACTGTGAGGACTCAGCTGGATAACAGAGGAGGAGGAAGTGAACTAAAAGCTTTTGTATTGCGTTTTTATATCATGGCGTGTGAGTAAACTGTTGTAATAAGTTGAGTTTTTTTTGTGAAGATGAACGGATTAAGTTATAAATGTTTTTTTTACGTGTGATAAAAGTTGAAAGAGTAAATATTTTGGATGTGAAGGCTGTGTGAGATTAATCATTTAGTAAATAATATAAAACTCATATTCTCTTTTACCAGTATAACATTTTTTTTTTAAGTGCCAAAGTGAAAGTAGATGTTGAAAGTAATATAAGGTTAAAATTTGTGTCAAACATTTATCTTCGTGGCAACTATATTGAAAATGAGAGAACAAAAACAGAATTTGTCTACATTCTTATTACTTATTTGTTTGTATATTTGTTTAATTATATCTTTTTATTAATTTCTCTATTCTAAATTATTGTTCTTATTTTTATTCCTCTCTGTCTTTGTCTTTAGTTCTACTTTGTATGTGCAAGGAAAGTCAAATTAAGGGCGAGGGGATAGCAGCAGGAGTGGAGGTAACATACTGCCTGAAGGGTGGAGGGAGGGGCTGAGGAGGAAGGAGGGAGGGATGGGAAGGAGGAAGGACGCATGAGAAACATCCCACACATGTCCGTATGGGGGAAACCGAGTACCAGGAAGTGACACCTTGGTGGTAACTGGGGCGAGGTCACCAGCTGGCTACTGAGGTCACGCGAGGTCATGTTAGGGAAGGAAGGGAATGTGGATGGGTAGGTAGGTATACAAAGGGAGGGAGAGAGGGAGGATGGGAGGGCTGAGAGAGGAAGGAAGGGACGGAGGGAGGGAGAAGAGGAGGGAAGGAGCACCTGGTCTGATTAATGATGTCGTCAGCGGGTGTTAGAGGTAAGGGCAGACTTCATGCTTGCAGTAGCTGATGTGTCTCGCTTAACTTATCAATTTGGCAATGAATCGAAGCGTGTGAGCGTCTTATCTGCCAAGGTCAGTCAGTATAGTTTGGCTTTGTTCACTAATGGAATGGTGACTATAGTTTTGTTAATGTGTGTTTGTTTAATTGTGTGAGGCATTGAAGGTTTGATATGATAGTGAGTTAAATACAGTTTTATAAAGAGAGACAATTAGTACTCTTATTAATCTCACTATGTATTCTTGTCGGTCATTCCCTCCTCTCATAGCGACAGTAATTATGTATATCCTGAATCACACCTTCTTATTGTGCTATATATAGTAATACAGTCACAAATATAGATAAAAATATGGTTCTTTATATTACCCATTAAAATTAACAATCATTAGAGAGAGAAAAGGTTAGATTATATTAGGTTAGGTTAGATTAGGTTGTCCGCTACGTTCAGGTGTTCACTCAGCGGCTTCAGTGTTGTCTCGGGTGGAATGTCAATGCTTACGTGCCTATCGTCAGGTTAATAAAGTGCTTGGATTGGCTTTGTGCACCACGTGATCACCTCTCTTTGACATTATAGTCATGGAATTGAGTAACTGACTTGTGCGTGTTGATTTATGTGTGTGTGTGTGTGTGTGTGTGTGTGTGTGTGTGTGTGTGTGTGTGTGTGTGTGTGTGTGTGTGTGTGTGTGTGTGTGTGTGTGTGTGTGTTAATATTTTCGTTTTCATTTGTATCTGTTCTATTTTTTTATTAATTTTCCTTTCTCTCATTTATATTTACTGGTTTGCGCAACACGTCCATTTAGACAGGACAGGACAACGTGTCACCTCGCCTCACCTGACTAATGACACACACACACACACACACACACACACACACACACACACACACACACACACACACACACACACACACACACAAGTCCTTACATAGTTCATTGATATACTTCCAATTCCCTTTATTCATCATCTATACATTTTCCTGACTTCCCACGTCTTGAAAGGACCACAAAATATCCTCTTCTAAAATTCGCTCACTGCAGGATTTAGACTTTACTTGTCCTCCGCGGTATTGACATTAATTAATCTCTCGTCGCCCCTTCAATGCCCAGTCCTTGTTACGCTCTTGTTGCCCTCAGGATAGATGTCGCAAGGATAGATGAAGTGATGAATGATCTCTTCAATAAGGTCCAGTGATAATTAACAGAATAGACGGCTTAATTAGACTCCCTTTTGACATTAGAGGCTGGCTATTTTTGTCTCTTTTTTGTGTGTATAGTGTTTATGAAAAATTTAACGCCTTTATTTGCATAATTTCCGCCTTCACTGCCTGTCCTCACTCACTTGGCGGGAGGAAGGAGTGTGTCTGTGTAAGGGGAAGAAGAAGGGAAAGAGGAGAAGAGCAGCTAAGGGGTGGGAGGAGGAGGAGGAGGAGGAGGAGGAGGAGGAGGAGGAGGAGGAGGAGGAGGAGGAGGAGGAGGAGGGTGAGATGGGTTATATGGAAGAAGAGATCAGGAAGAGGAGGTTTTGAGCATGGAGGAGGAGGAGGAGGGGAAGGAGGAGGAGACACAAGCTATAGGAGAAGAGGGAGCAGGAAGCGTGGATGTTGGGGTTGGAGTACGAAGAGGAGGGTTAGAGGGGAGAAGAGGGGAGAAGTGAGGGGTGATAGGGGGATGAGGGGAAGGAGGGGGGGGTCAGGTTCCGGGGTGTGTTGGGTCAGGCCGGGTCGGTGGTGCCAGCAGCATCCCTGATTAATGATGTCTGCCCTCCCCCCACCCCTCCCCACCCTGCCTACGATGATGGTAGGACACCCCTCTCTCTCCCCTCTCCACCTCCTCTCTCTCCCCTCTCCATCTCCCCTCTTACCGGCTTCCCCTCACCAGTGCTTCCTCCCCTCACTCCCTTATCTTCTTCCCTCACTCCTTACCTCTGCCTTTTTCTTGCCTTTCCTTCATGTTATGTATTTTATTTATATATGTTTTCTCTCTTTTTCTTTCTCTTTTATTGGTTATGATTTATTTATCTCCCATTCTCTTTATCATGTTTTTCCTCTCCTCCTCCTCCTCCTCCTCCTCCTCCTCCTCCTCCTCCTCCTCCTCCTCCTCCTCCTCCTCCTCTTCTCTACAGACCTTCCCTCCGTACAGTCCAATACAATCTTATTTTTTTCTTATATCTGTCCCTCCATCTCATTTTTTTTTCATGTTTCCTTCTCCTCTCATCCTTCTCTAGTTTTTCTCCTCTCACCCCTCAGTCCAGTGCACACGTTCTCTCTTTTCTCTCCTCACCCCCTTGTTGTCTTGTATTTTTGTTGTAAATGTTTATTTCTTCTGCGTGTGTTCCAATTTTCTTTTTTTCTTTTTCTCCAATCTTATTTTCAAGCTGAACTCCTGTCTGTCTTTGTCAGGAATTTTGTGTGTTTATTTTCCTTTATTTTTCCTTTATTTTCTCTCATAATCTTTGAATTCACTATCTTTACTTTTTTTATTCGTTTTTTCATCACATGTGAGTTTTATGGAGCAAATAATGTCATTTGTGGAAGTAATCGCTATAGTAAAAAAAAAAGTGTTTACCAGAATGTCATTTAATGATGAATTATAAAATCGATGTACTCATATATTCAGCATTATGGACACCCCTGTGTCGTGTAGCATATCCCTGTGTCGTGTTCTCTCCATGTGTCCTCACGCCGCCAGGCCGCCACAGGCTGCTGGCCTCACTTAACAGCGTGCTCACTTTATTTTTTCATGCCCTTCCCTCGGAATTTCTCATTATAAATGTTCAGACGGACTGACGAGCGAATCGTTCGTTCCTTCCTCTCTCTTCGCTTATTTTAAGACTTGGTAAATATTAATTTCCTCACTCAGATGTTGAATGTTGAAAGTTTCCTTTCACTAAGAATAAAATTATCATCATATTATGTAGCTGCCATGAACAGGTTCAGAAAAATGCAGACTAAGTTCTTTTTTTTTTTAAAGCAATTAATTGACTAGTCGTTTTCTTGTGAGAGGAAGGCCATTCAAAATGAACAGCTGTATTAAAAAGTAATAACATTTGCCTGCTTTTAATGAACAGTAACACACTACCAGAGGAAACGAATGTAATGTTATGTATTGTTTCAGTTAACAACTAACTGGTGTCGAATTATCCATCTGATATGATCCTGTGGTGTCATGAAAACTCAATTACTTATAAAAAAGCCTTGTTTGTTGGGATCACACACGCACACACACACACACACACACACACACACACACACACACACACACACACACACACACACACACACACACACACACACACACACACTGCTGGTCGCCCAAAAAGTCAGCACGATCTCACTTATTTCTCGTGCATGTTTGGGTCACGCGTTCGGAGTGGCGCGTCATGGAGATATTAATGATGGAGGCAGCCGGCCGTGCAGCGGGAAGGGACGGAGGGAGGGAGGGAGGAAGGGAACGAGGGAGGAGAAGGGGGGGAAGCAAAGGGAAGGACAGAGAGAGAGGGAGATGAAAGGGAGGGAAAGCGCAAGGGATTGGAAGAGAAAAAAAAAATGTAGGAAGGAAGGGGGTGAAGGAGAAAAATATTTTGGTCTTTGGCAGGGACATCACAAGTTACTTCTGCCTCCATAGCGCTCCTGTCCTTTGTTGTGGCTCGGCTTTGTGGCTCTAATGGAGTTGTAGGAGGCGGGAGGCTGTTTGTGCAAGCATTTGTGTCGCCCTAAAGCAGTTGGTGTTTGGCGGAGGAACAGAATTAGGTGCGTCTGCAGGTTGAGAGGAAAAAACACGGAGGGAATTGAATTATGAATGTGACTCAGAAATGGTTGGTTTAAGTACTGTTGTTTGTGTTTGTTTGGTGTTGTATTATGAAGATGTGAGTGTGTGTATACATGTTTAATACAGTGGGTGAATTATATAATATTTCTGTTTTGTTTTATATTAACGAATGATTTATGGGGAACGTTATAGTTCATTATCATTACCTTGTTGATTTACTATCGATAAACAAACAAGAACACAAAAATACAATTAACATAACAGCTGTATCAATGAGATTTCTCCGATTTATGTGACTTATTCTTTTTTTAAGCGATTTATTATACGATTATGATTCATTTCTGGAAAAAAAATAGTGAATGATAACAAGAAGGAAAAAAATAGAGAATGTTCTTGTATGACTTTGTGGCTTCGTCCTCCGTCACCTCAGCTCCGTCATGACCGTCCTGCCTCCCCTTCCACGCCTTCCCCCGGGTGCTCTGTTCCTCCCCAGGGCACGCCGCTCCCCTGGATATTGGACGGGACCCAATCAACCTAACTGGATTAGTCGACTCCGGGGGTGGTCTGTAACTCTGATCAGCCTCCCTCCCCTCACCCTTTCCCCTTACTCCTCTTACCCTTTCCCCTTCCTCCCCTCTATGACTCTAACCCTTACTCTCTCTTCCTCATACTACCTCCCTTCTCTCCATTCACCCTTTCCCCTTCCTCCACCTCCATTTTCCCCCTCACCCTACCTCCTCTAATCCCTTAGTATCATACCATGCACGTGGACCCTTCCCTTTCACTCTCTCTTTCTCTCTCTCCTTCTTATTTCTCTCTTTCACCCTTTACTGTGGAAATTAATATATCAAGGGAGATATTTCGTGCCGAGGAAAAGGTGTTAATGCCAAGGGAAACGAAGAAGAGGAAAGGATTAGTGCTACATCTTCCTGGAGAGAGAGAGAGAGAGAGAGAGAGAGAGAGAGAGAGAGAGAGAGAGAGAGAGAGAGAGAGAGAGAGAGAGAGAGAGAGAGAGAGAGAGAGAGAGAGAGAGAGAGAGAGAGAACATGTGTGCACATATGAATTGCATTGAAGGATTAGGGAAAAAAAATCTATGTGCTAATTTGTAGTATAATGCAGACAGCTCAGTGTTATTAATCATTGTACGAGTATTTTCCATCCATCTGTATCATTTTGTTGTGTATGGAGTGTATGTCATCATTCTTTTTTAGTTATTGCATTGTTGTTAAGAATGATGGCTTGTGAAGTAGATCAAATTGCATAACATTTCCACAAAACTATGTTGAACAGTAATGTTTTGTAACAGAATTGCAATGCGTGACGTAATTAATGTTCTTTTCACGCAAATCTTGTTGATACAATGGATCCCGAAAAACGAGACAGTTGCATTAAGGAAACAATGGAAATAATGTAGTTAAATGAAGGAAAAGAATAATGTTCGCGGCAAAAGTAATGAATAGATAAATACGATAAGATATTTGCATAATCAAGACTAATAGAGGAAGACTTGGACGTGCTCTGAGTGTGCTTATCTGCATCCTGTTGGACTCAAGCCATCCACGAGGTAATGGGAGTCGCTTCTGTATCCTGAACACCCTGAGACCACATCCCTGAACACCGTCCTTCGCGCCGCCGTCACTGCCGCTCCCGCCGCCGTGTGCACTCGCAGTGCAAACGAGAAATTAAATTAGATATGAAATGTCTCTGTGTATACCTAAATTTCATCGTTATTGCAATAATTAGGTTTGGGCGGCATCAAGATGGTATACACTGCTTGATCATTTTCTGAGAAATATGATAGGAAGTTGTGGAATGGCAGTTGGTGGAGTAAGTGGGAAGAGCGGGGAGGGGAAGGCGGATGCAACATTAGAATAAAGAGTGAAAATGATGAATATCAACATGAATCAAAGATGATAGATGGAACACAACCAAAGGAGCGGTGATGGGTGGAATTACTTTAGTTTCCAAAACACTTTCGATGGAACACGTGGACAGCAAGCTCCAGGTGGGTGGAGGGAGAGCCCAGCCCTTCTCTTCTCTGCTGCCTTTCGTCCATCAAGATCCACATCTGGAATCCAGAGGCCCAGCAGCCATCTGGAGGCAGCACCATCTGCTCAACTAATGGTTCTGTGGGACGACATTCCTGAGGCTCTTATCCCACCATCTGGAGGCTCGGCGGTGCCTCCGGACGCGGCTCTCAGGCACAGGACTCAAGAGGGCCTGCGTCCGGTCCGTCATGTGATGCGTGGGAAGTGTCTGAGCCTGGAAGGAAGAAGTAAAGATGACCGTTGCCTCCAGACTGAGAATTTTTCTTTGTTCTCTCGAGTGTCTTGGTAATTATTGTGTTTTGCTCAGGCTGAGTTTATGTTGTAGATATATTGACATTGCTCCAAGAGGTTCCTGTGCTGCGGCCTCACGACGATTACTGTTTGCCTCATTAGCATCGAGGTCTCGGCTTCCCCATCTCATTCGGAGGAAAGTGAACTGCCAATAAATAATCGCCAGAGTATGTATTAAAGGAAGCTAACCTCCACCCCTCCACTCATGTCTCTCAAACGTAATCGCTCATTCGTTCCAAGTTCCTTTGCATTTAAACACCAGGTTGTTGAGTCTCCTGCTTCGTTTGTCTGGGGAGTGACACAGGGCCTAATTAATGCCAATAAATGCAAAGTTTCTGGTGAGTAAAAGTGATTGTATGAGCCTTGGTTTTGCCTGCAGCTGGTCTTCCACAAGTCAGTGAGGTTGTCGAGGGGTCTAGAAAGAAGGGGGAGGAGGAAAAGAAGGAGAAAGAGAAGGAGAAAGAAAAGAAGGAGAAAGCGAAAGAGAGTTGACAGTGAAAATTAAGAAAAACATTTGTTATCTTCCTTTAATATTTTCTGAATCATCCATTTCTTTCTTGCTTGACTCAACTCGCTGCGTGCATACATTAGGTTAACACTGACTTTCATTATCTCACCGTAAAGACTATTTTCTACTCTTCAACCACACTATGCTGCCCTTTCTCCTTCCCTCGAGTTGAAAATCCCACCACCACCACCACAGCAGCAACAACGACAAACAAAAAAATCAAAGGGTGAAAAAAAATAAAACGAAATCTACTTAAATCAGAACACGAATCACTGCTGAAAAAAAATAATTTGTAACTTAAATAAAAATAAATAAGTGAAAAAGGGTAATTAACGACCACGATGCATTTAGAAAAGGAAAAAATTGGGGTGATGTAGGGGAAGGGAAAGGTCGAGAGGGAAAGAGTTGGAGAAAAAAGTGGTAGCAGTGGTAGTGGTGGTGGTAGTAAACTTTTGTGGTGATGGTGGTAGTGGTGGTGGTAGTGGTGAAGGATAGTGGTAGCCTTAGGTAGATAATGGAGACAGAAGATAGGTAGTTGTGGGTGGGAGATGCGGTGGTTGTAGGAAAGGATGAGTAATGATGATAAGAGGAGGAAGCAGTGCTAAGCTAAGGGAAGAAGAAGCTGGATTTTTTGGTGTTGTTGATGGCGGTGTTGATCTGGTAGTACTGGTGGTGGTGGTGGTGGTGGTGGTGGTGGTGGTGGTGGTGGTGGTGGTGGTGGTAGTGGTGGTGGTGGTGATGGTGGTGGTGTTTTGGGTACTCCTGTGATGACCAGGCTGAGGGGAGAAGGCAAGAGGGATGAGACCGTTTCCAGTGTCTCCTTCGTGTTCATAAGTCATCCTTTTCGTGTCACGGCTTTTAACAAACGTGATGATGACTGATGACTTGTAAATGTTACGGCTCCAAAGCAAAGGGGTGACGTAGGCCTCTGTGACACTGCTGGTGACGGGTTTTATGATGGAGTTACTCATGTGTTTCCATTTATTTTAAGGAATGCTTATGAGTAGTGGACGTGCGTGTTATGTGTAGGTATTTGTGTGTCATTTTTGAAGTGATTGCAGTATATATTTCATCTCCGTTTCGTTTTTTTTTCTAAGGCCATTGTTGACTTTCTTTTTTATTGCTCTAATTATTTTGTATTTCTATTAATGGTTATAAACGTGATGGTAATTCAGAGTTCTGTACTGATGTGTAGCTCATACACACACACACACACACACACACACACACACACACACACACACACACACACACACACACACACACACACACACACACACACACACACACACAGTAGAATCGATAGTAATCTAATCAAGGGCCATGGGTGTGAGGATCTACCCGTCATTAAGCAGAGCAGAAGTATCATTACGAAGCATCATGGGCCCAACGCGAGGCTCCCGCGACCCCCACCAGAGTCACGCGGCCGCAGGAGTGACTCTCGCCTCAGTGATGTATTTCTCGTCTGTTTTTTGGCGGCCTCTTTTACTTTGTTCATGTCGCAGAAGGTTGACAGTCTCCCGCTCTCCTTTTCTCCTTCTCCCTCACTCCTCCCTCGTTCATCCTTTATCCTCTTCTCATTTTTATCATTTACCTTTTTTCACTTCTCTTTGCCTTCCCCTCACCCCTTCCTCATACCTCCCATATAACCCCTGTACTCCCTCGTCCCTCCCTCCTTTCTCACCCTCGCGCCCTCTCGTCCAATCTCCCTCATCATCCCTCTTCCTCAGTATTTTTTGCGTACTTTTTTGCTTACCAAGTTATGAGCTAATTCATTAATAGACCATCGGTGCTAAGCCTCCACGTGGTCGGTCACTTGTTGGCTCGTTTCCATGAGCAGCGATAACTAGCATCGGATGAATTGCCTGGATGATTGAATGTGGAAAGTATGTAACAACCTTTCTCATAACAGTGGATGGTGACCTTATGGGACCAATTATTTTTTTCTTAATGCGGTAAAACAGTTGATTGTATCTTTCTTTAGGTTTTATTTTGCAAAATTTACGATGTTTGAAATGATATAGAAATTTAAGGCAGTCTATACATGTAAAGAAAGTATTGAGTCATCTTAAAAAAAGTTCATATAATTATTCTGAAACATATAAACAATTTGAAGAGCTGCGCGTTATTACTATTTGCAAAAATGTATAAAAGTAAGTTCAGCAAGGAATGAGAGATAGCGAGGAGTGGCAGAAACCATCAAGACAAACCAAGCTGGTAAGGCCGTCTCTTGTTCCTCGGAGAAAGGGAGTTTCCTTTGACAAATCGCTGACTTCCAGGCCTCACTCTGGCGCGCGTCTGCACAGCGCCAGAGACTGATTAGTGGCGGCGAGATAATATTTCTCTCTGGTTAAGATGTTGTCTCGAGGAGGCGAGAGACGGCGAGAGACAAATGCTGCCTAACCCTCAGCTGACGAGAGCGACGTGGGGCTGCGGGACCGTGATTCTTCAGAGGCAGAGCAGAGCGGTGGGTGCGGCAATGAAACGAGTAATTAGTCTCGGCAGTCTGATTGGACTGGTAACGAAGTACCTCTGTGGTGCAATTATGACCGATCGTGAAGTGCGACAGTGAATTCCAAATGAAGGTGTGATGTCTGTGTGTGTGTGTGTGTGTGTGTGTGTGTGTGTGTGTGTGTGTGTGTGTGTGTGTGTGTGTGTGTGTGTGTGTGTGTGTGTTCTATGGAGACCCTGGTGCCATTGCTAGTTTTTTCTACAGGACATAAAAACATTGGTCCTGTGGAAATGGTGCATGGGTGGTGACCTCTCTATCCCCGCGGCGTGAGGGACATCCAGTGGAGGGGAAAGAAAAACACCCAAGAAGACATTTAAGAGGAAGAACAATTTATCTTTATTTGTAAGTCTAATCCTTGAGCTACAACTAACTTAAAAAAGGATCACGCCCAACAAAAAAACAACTCGTTAACCATTTCTTCACGAGACAAAAGCGAAACAGACTCGAGGCAAGAATTTCAAGACATTATATGGTCAGTGACGTAAAAGATCCATTAGGAGACGAACCCGAAATGTTGCACTAGACAAACACTGACGACGCCTCAATGGAAAAAAAAAAAGGCTCCAGAAACAATACAGACGCAAGGCGATAAGATCCAACACCGGTGATGAGAAGACCCACCTCAGCGCGGGTCTCCTGAAGCCAATTAATCAGTCCATCGGTCCCAAATGAATTCTGGGTAGGGGCGATCTCCTCCCGGACAGGAAAGAGGCTTGACCGACGGCGGCAAGAAAGACTTCATTTGTCTCTCAGTCCTATTTCCAAGGGATCATCTTTCGTCTTCTTCCCGTGGCGTTTTTGTGCAGAGTCCATCATCAACACGACTCATTAGGGGGCGTCTCGCTGCTCGGCGGACGGGGAGGCGAGGCCGGGAGGGGAAAGAAACGAGGAGACCACTTCAGATTTATGGTCTTTCGAATATAATCAGTGAGGAGTCTCAGGATTTGGAGTCTTGTTCGTACACGGAAATGTTTCGTTTTATACGTTACTCTGCGGGTCACATTTTTGTTGTTTTTCAGTGTAGTGTTTAAGAATATGAGTTAAGTTGTGGTTTTAGTGTATTACGTTTCCATAGAAGAGGAGAATGGGGGAGAATAGGGGAGAGTGGGGGAGGATAGGGGAGAGTGGGGGAGAATAGGGGAGAATAGGGGAGAATTCAAATGGGTATTTCTATCCACCACCACCACCACCACCACCACCACCACCACCACCACCACCACCACCATCACCACCACCACCACCACCACCACCACCACCACCACCACCACAAACAATAACGCCACCACTAGGGACAGACACACAAGAACACACAGACACACAGGTGGACGTTTCACACACTGCTCCACACACCAGCTGGGATTCACCTTTTTTTTCTCTCTTCTCTTCCTCCTTTTCTTCTTCCATCTCCTCCTCTTCCCTCCGCCCTGTTATGCCTGATGTATCTGAGGCTGGCCAGAGGGACGGGCGTGGAGAGCGTGGAGGGTGTGAGGGCAAGCAGCAGCAGCATCCTCATCTCTCAGTCTTGGTAAAATGAGGACAAAATCGGACATTATTTTGTGCTACTGTTCTTATCGTAAATTTGATGTCGCTTTTGCTAGGTTTTTTTTTTATTGCAGATGACACTTGCATAAAACATCGAGGGTATTATCAGTGCAGAAACACACACACACACACACACACACACACACACACACACACACACACACACACACACACACACACACACACACACACACACACACGTACGTCAGACCTCACTAAGTACACCCAACACCCCATCCCTCCTTCTCCCTTCCTCCCCATCCACCCACCCACCCACCCACCCGTACGCCCACCCCTACAAGTCTTCACGGCAGTTCTGTATCAGCATAAGAATATCATAAATTGCTCCTCACTGCTCCCTCGCCCCGCCTGCATCAGCCATAGGGTCGTCTTATACTCCTGCCACTAACGAGGGAGTCGACCTTAGCTTCATGTTCGCTTGGGCCGCGCTGTCGCCTCGCTCTTCATAATGGAAATGATGAATCCGTGTTCTTCCATTTTCGTTGTGAGAGAACACACAGTCCATTCATCAGGGTCCCTCGCCCGTCATTACTCCTCCTCCTTGTCCTCTCTCTTGTGTTCCTGATTTTCTTCTGTCTCCTCCCTCCGTCCTCTCTCTTTCTCTTTATCTTTTTTCTAATTTTTTCTTATTCTTTTTTTTATTCCATTGTTTTATCTTATTTATTTTGTTGACTTTTATTTGGTTTTATTTAATTTCATCTCCTTATCCTCCGTCCTCCTCCTCCTTCTCTTCCTCCTCCTCCTCCTCCTCCTCCTCCTCCTCCTCCTCCTCTTCCTCCTCCTCCTTGCATTCTTCAAATTCATTCCTCTCTATCACTCGCGTCATCACCGTTCTCATTCTCTTTCACATCTTTTTTTTCTTCCTTTCGCATCATGTTGTCTGTATCTTCCTGCGACTTTTCAGAACTTCCTGCCTTCAAAAACATGGCTTTGTAATAGATGAATAGCAATTATAAGCGAAGCATAAAATAGAAATACATAAACCTCTCACGAAACTGAAATCATTGAGGTAGATAATTACATACCGTTCGTAATTTCTTTCAGTAATCCTTTGTGTAATCTCCAGAGCGAAGAGAAACAATTGGGAGCGCTGCAGTTGATCCAACAAATTAGGAGAAGACATAAAGCTTCCAAGTAAATATAACACAACTGATGCCACCGCCGCTAATGGCTTGTGGTGGATCGCCAGACATTTGCTGGTGGCGTAAGGAGCAATTTAGAGTCCTTTGTGGCCCATTAACTGACTCAAGGTGGCTGCGGCGTTAAGTTATCTGCCGTAAATAAGTGACTGCGAGAGTGTGGACGGTGTGGTCTTGGTGATAAAGGGGATGGTGACTGTTTTATTTTGGGTTGGTGCTTGATTTGAGTTTATGTGTGTCAGGTGTGTTCTTGGTGATTTGTATGTGACTTGGTAATCATTGACGCTTCCTTTGAGGTTTTGAGCACTTATTTTTTTACTTATTTCCTGTTATTACTTAACCTTTATACTTGTGATTTATTTTGTCTGAGATATCTGCTTTTGGCTGGTTCGTGTTCTCATTTGTCAAGGTTTCAAAATGTTAATCTCTCTTCTCTTTCCTGCATCCTTGCCCTCCAGCACGTCTGTCTGCATTTGTAGTTTGAATGATCGCTGACATTTGCTCCTCTACTCCCTCAACATCATTCACTTCCTTCCAGAATTGTTTTTTGTGTATCTTCTATTATCCTTTCTCATTTCTCACTTCGCATTTATCTTTTTCTCTTTCTCTCACAAACACGATTTCTTAATAATGATAATAGTAATATCATCATCCTAATAATAATAATAATCATCATCATCACCATCAGTATAATACTTAATTTATAGATTGAGTAACAAATATCCATAAATTCAACAAGACAAATTTATCATTATTTTCTCGCATAATTTTCAAATACTTGTAAGAAGACACTTGGACATGTAATACAATTATTTTTCACGAATCCTTTTACAAATCCCCAACCATGCATTAGTATTTTAAACGGATCCTATGACCCAAGCTGCATGTGACGCCAAGGATTTAATAATAAAACATATAATTTGCATCAGGACAAACTCGTCTAATTCCCTAATATACTCGTCGTTCTAGTGAGACAAACAATTTTTCCCCCGCGGCTGATCATTTGTCTCATCTCCTGAGGCCTCACGCTATTAATTTCCACTCCGAGAGAAAATGCTTATTTGAAATTAACTTATTAGATTAGATTTTTTTTCATAGCACTCTACCATCAGTCCACAGGGAAAAAGGAAATATATTAGAAAGGGCAGTGTCTGTTTCCACCTCTCAGTCTGTTTATATATTGCAAGTTTGTGATAAATGAGGTTATTTCACTATCTACGTACAAGTTATTTATGATTGAATGTTTAACTTAACTTATGAATAATTTATTTTTATTATATAGTGGAGGTGATACTTTGTTACGTTTATTGATAAGATAAAGAGAGTCTGAGTACATGAGGAGAGGTGGAAAAATTATCGTAGGTCGTTTATTGACAAGAGTAGAAAAGGTTTGTATTTGGGAAAACGATAATTAGTTGGCTTCCATTTTTTATCGCCGTTGTTGTCATCCATGTTTTTCTTATCCTTGTCCTTCTCTTTTCCCTCGTTCGTCTCTTTTTTTCTTCTTCTATGTCCTTGTGCTTGTTCTTCTTCTCTTCATTCAAGTCCCACTCAACGTTCTTATTTTTACTTTTGTCGTTCTAGTTGTCAACGTTATCGTTTTCTTTCTCCTCCTCCTCCTCCTCCTCCTCCTCCTCCTCCTCCTCCTCCTCCTCCTCCTCCTCCTCCTCCTCCTCCTCCTCCTCCTCCTCCTCCACCAGCGCGAGTGACAAGAAACTAAACTTCTCCGGAAGAGACATTTTTTAATCAGGTTGTTTAATTGAGGCAAAAGGTCCCTTCGGAGACCCGGGAAGAAATTACTGGATGACGCATAATTAATCAAGGCCCCGAAAGCCGCTTCCTTTACACAAATTACAAAGTGTAATCTACGGAATTAGAAACGGGGCGACGTCGTTTCCGCCTGGACCCGAGAACTATTAGCCGGCTCAAGATCGTTCCGCCGTGACAGTCAGCGAGGTAAAAAGAGAACCGATTGGCTGATCACTCATTCTGGCTGGATTTTGCCGCGAGAACTTTAATTACACGAGTAAGTGATTGAAGGAGCCAGTGTGTAGGTGGCCCCGAGGAGGTAATGGTAATTTGTAAAGACTTGCCTCAAGGATTACGATCTCAAGGAAGGAGTGTGGGGGGGAGGGGAGGAATCTAAGTGAGCGGGAATGGCGTTGCTTGTGACTTTTTTGCTCTTTTTTAGTTTTATAAGAAGGAATGTGTTGAAATGGTTAGTCTTTGTTTATCTATCTGAAGTGGTAAACATAATAGGATAATACAAAGGATGAAGGAATAAGGATTCTTGCTTTAGTAAGGTGAACAGAACAGGGTTGACAGTAAGTAAGTAGGTCATGTGTAGAAGGAATGAAGGTCAGGAATACATTCAGTTAACTAATCTAAAAGAGCAGAAACAATAAAAGAAAAACAGCGTTAGACGATAGCAATAGGTGTACCATTACTATAACAAGGATATAAAATAAGAATAACAATAATAATAACCAGCTTATACCGCGTGTCTTTCCGCACATAAAATAGTATACCCCGAAAGCAACAGAAAACGAAGAAGAACATAATATAACAGAAGAAAAAAATAAATGGACATTCATTATTCTTGTTTTGTGGAAAGTATAGTTATTCTTGGCAGAGTGACTGTCATTTTGTCGTCTTGCAGTCTTTAAGTTGTCATTTACAGCACGCAAGGAACACGGAGACACGTATTGTAGGTGCTCAAGTCTTAGGGATAAAAACGATGATAATAATTAATGGCATATTAAGAGCATTGAAGATTAGAATGTGTGCGCATATATGTGTGTGTGTAGGAGGGCGGGACTGGCTGTCTGGTTACGTGGATTGGTGTGTGTCTTATTTATACATGAAAAGCAAATCAATTATGTATTTAAAGAAAAAAAATAGTTATTCTTAGCACTGTTATTTAAGGTTCATCTGCTTGTGGTCTACCTGTGCTAACTTACGACAGGTGTCACGTCTTGTATAAAGGAAATACGGGATAACTAACGTGATGTGTCTAACGGAAATAAAGTGGAAATATGATCCATCATCTAAATTTCAGATTGATGAATGAATAGAGATAAATAAAGAAATAAGTAGATATCTAAATAAAGAGCTAAATAAAAGATAAATAGAGAGATGAATATAGGCAAAAAAAGAAAAATAAAGAGAGAGAGAGAGAGAGAGAGAGAGAGAGAGAGAGAGAGAGAGAGAGAGAGAGAGAGAGAGAGAGAGAGAGAGAGAGAGAGAGAGAGAGAGAGAGAGAGAGAGAGAGAATATGCTTAGCTGGCTAGTCAGTACTTCATTAACTTCAGGCAATTTAGTAGACAATTGGTGTCTACCGAAAGACCAGTAATAACACGGCGTCTGCTTACTAAATCATACATTGATGGTACTAACTGGCTTCTTACATGCCTTGGACACGCACACAGACACTCACACTAGCTGGACACGCACACATAAACGTAAACGACACACACACACACACACACACACACACACACACACACACACACACACACACACACACACACACACACACACACACACACACACACACATTTATTTAACTAGAAGCATCTTTTTTGTAAACACTGTGGATTGATTGTCGAGTTTCAGAATTACAAGGAAAAGAAATTGTCAAAAGGAAGAGGAATATTGCGTCTCCGAGAACGAAGGTAAATTAATTGGTTTGTTTTAGTGGAACGAGGAAGAGGAATGTCAGGAGGAGGAGGAGGAGGAGGAGGAGGAGGAGGAGGAGGAGGAGGAGGAGGAGGAGGAGGAGGAGGAGGAGGAAGAGGAGAAGGTAGAAGTAAATTTAAAAGTGAAGGTAAAAGAGAGGGAGGGAAGAAGGTGGGATAAAAAAAAGAACGAGAGACAAGAAGTAAAAAGAAAACCAAAGAAAAGTATTAAACAAAAAAACAAAAACGAAAAAAAAAGGAGATTTTCGTCTTGAATTAAAGCATTTCTCGAGTCAGGGTGAAAGAAGGTCGAGGAGGAAATGAAGGCGTCTGAGGAAGGCATCCGTGAGGTGGACTGTTAGGGTGAAGGTGATGGAGGTGAAGGAGGAGGAGGATGATAACACCGAAGATGGATCACAGTTCAAATGACAGTGGTGAAGGCGGATGACACTGGAAGCAAAAGTGGATTGAGTGGTTTGCATTGAAGGAAGATTAAGTGGAGGGAAAAAAAAGAATTGTTGTGGGACGTGACATAAATTAAGAGGAAAATAGTTTTGGTCCCTTGGTTTTTGTTACTGTTTGGCAAGACTCGCTAACTCCCTCAAGGCAACAACAAGCGCACTAATAATGTCAAACAGCGAAGAGGAAATGAAAGGAATAAAGAAAAACACAGTGAAAGGGAAAAAGGTGAACTTAAAAAATAAAAAAAATTACCTTGTGAAAGTTATTGTATGAAAAACATATATATAAATAAGACGAGGTATTCATTATACAATTAAACCACTGGAAAAATATAGTCAGACACTTTTAAATTAAACATTGGGTGAGGTTATCAAAAAAGTGTTAATTCAATGAGTTTCAAAGATGTAAAGGTCATTCTCGAGCAAAAAAAAAAAAAAAAATTGTTTACTAGTGATGAAGTTTCCGCTTAGTGTGTATTTATATCTATTATCTTGGAAGGTCTGATCGGTTTTGTTTGTGTTTTGTAATATGTTCTTTTTTGCAATTACAACTTGGTGGAAAATGTTTCGCTTGTGGATTTAATTAGTGTGTGTGAGACAACAATTAATTCAAAGAAATGAAGAAAAAATATACTACTCAGTTTTCCAGTGTTATTTTAGGAGGGGAGGGTCATTTCTATACTTGTTTAACGTATGATGTCACACTAAGCCTATAGGAAGAAACATTATGATATTTTTTATTTTTTATATTGTTTGATGTCGATGTTTGATGTTGTTTGGTGACCTGTTACCCGACTTCCTCCTACGGGAACCTCACCTAATCAGAATAATAGAAAGAATCATAAACCAATTAATATATTATTGTAGAAGTGTTTATACAATACTAGAATCATAGAGACAGTTGTAGATCTTACGAGGCTTGAGCTAAGTTGAGGCTTATCTTCCTCCTCACTTCAATATCCTCCTATGAAAAACTGAAGAGAAGTAAAGATCCTCAGTAGAAGTGTATACAAAATGCACCTGTTTCTTCCCACCTCTTAAGAACATTTTTTTTCACTCTGATCGCCTGTCGTGTGTAAATAAAAAGTCCCATTGAGGCGCACCCTGTATTGTATTGTGTAATTCAGCGTGACCAATGGGTAATGGGGTGAGGGTGAGCAGCGTGAGTGGCAGCCACGTAGCTTCCTCGTGTCAATGGAGAAACTCACCTGAACATTGTCATTTAACTTCCGGAGACACGTGACGCCGGCGGATCGCAGCGTGGTTGGGTAAATAGCAAAGTCGTGAGTGAGTTCGTCTTCCTTCTTTTTCTTTTCCTCCTTCTCCTCCTCCTCCTCCTCCTCCTCCTTCTCCTCCTTCTGATCATACCCATCCATCTCTCTTTTTACTAATTTTGGGCCTTTTTACTATTCTATATTTACATTTATGAACGCATACACATCATCTACTGAGCAATGGCTGTCTCGCTTAATCAATTTTGTCTCGACTTATGGGCCGTTGGTTCGAAGGAGTAATGGTCGAATCACAGAGAACTTTGAGTGTGCATGGGGAAGGGTCGTCCGGTTGGTAATACTGTCGCCGTCGCCGTGGGTGTGCCTGCTGCAGGAGACGACCACCAACGCTGTCCTGATGAAGCACGTTCGTCTGCTTTCAATCTTGCATTCTTTGGCCCAACATATGTGAAATCTGGTTGTCACATGTACTTCGCTTTTTTCCTTTGAGTTTTCATTTCCGTATTTATTTCTGAGCCTCGTGGTGACCCGTGCTGACCTGCATTGTGATGTCAAGCCTGTGAAACGGAACTGTACAAGTTTTTAGTTATTATTATTATTTTTTTCGTGCGACTGAGTGAGTTGGAATTTTCACCAATAATTTTTACATACTTCTCTTTCTCTTTAAGCCAGCACACTCATGACTCTCTTAATTGACTGACCAGGAGTTGTGTATTGAAATGGTTTACACACTCAAGGACCAAAACCGTTCGTGGGCACAGGCGGCCAGCCATTGTATGGATGAATCAGGGGAGTTTTGGCAGTGTTTGTGGAGTGCCCGGGCCGTCTAGGAGGTGATAGTGTCAAGGTTTAATGATAGTCTGTCTTGAGGGGCGATGGTTTGATCAAGGATGCTGGAAACAAACATGAAGAGTAAAGAGACAACATAGAAAGATATATAATTAGATAAACAAAGAAAGGAGAAATAAATCACACAGTCATATTGATAAATATTCACCGCATCTGTTAAATAGAAACAAAGGGACAGCAAAAAGGAAGAAAAGCCCTTTTGAACTTACTGCATCATCGGCATACAAAGGCCTGAATAGAGGGACATTATGGCCTCAAACTGGTAGCATGTCGCTGTTGTTTGGGTCGCCAGGTGCAGCCTTTAAATCAAAGCCTGACTGATCTTTATCTGACCGTAGCCTTTGCCCTTGAGTTACGAGAGCAGGGCCAGACAGGATGTAATGGTTATCAGACTTTCCCTTGCCGTTATCTACCGCAGGAGAGTGCTGACAGGAGAAGTAAATTACACGAACCTGAGATGACTCTTCGATGGGGGGCAGAGGCGAGGCGAGGCGAGGGTGGCGAGGCAGCGGTGGTGTCTTCATTAACGAGAGTCAGATGAGAGTCACCGAGGCACCGAATACCCCAAATTTGGCTGGTCTTTTGTCGAGTACTGAATGGATGAAACGTTTATGTAAAGCAGCGACAAATATACAACCCTGCGTAGAGGTTCCTTGTAGTAAAACTTGATTATTGTCGAGAAAATAAAGATAAAGTATTGTGAAATATAATACTCTGCAAGGAGAGTGGAGGGAATTGTTACACTGCTTTTGGTGACCAAGAGACACAGGAATGAAGTTGTGATTAAGGTAACTGATGCTGATGAAAGGCTGAATGATGACATCTATTTATAAAACGTCAGAGTTGAGGATAAAAACTGTGGTATGAGATGCTTGTTTTCTGTGCATCTAAGTTTTTTGTGTGATTACCTGATTAGCCATTGAATAATTATAGTTTTTATCAGTAATGTTTAGGTAAGAATGTGAAGGTTACTCTAATAGAAAACATTATCTGTTTAGGAAGTTGAATTTACATATTGCAGTAACAAGTTTTGGGAAGACATTTCCAATATTGATTTTATGAGAATTCGTGCTTCTCCTCCTTCCAAGATATAATTTTCTTCCTGCTCCTCTCTTCTCCAACTCGTGGCGGAGCAGAAAAATCTTCCTTCTAAACCAGCGATAAATTTTAGCCTCACTGACCTTGTTGACTTTCGTACTTAAATTATTACTTTAAGGCTGAATGGAATAGCCTGAGGTTGGGTGAGAGTCCTGAGGTCGATGATATAACCTGGAGATAATGAAGAACTCGGTATTCCCCTTGACGCCCCGACTGGACGGAACCGCCGGCTTGGGAGTGCCCCCGCCGCCCTGTCCTGCCGCCGCTCTCTCTTTAATTAATTTGCTGCACATATGAACGATAAATTGGTCCGGCCAGATAAAATGGGCTAATCTTGAGTTATCTATTCGTCGGCAGTCGCCTTCCCTACAGCGAAGGGCCATTAAGATTAACCTTTACGGTGTGGCTAATGGGCTGTTTGCATATAAATATATTCATTAGAATTATTATCTGTCCTTTTGCACGAGAGGTATTGGTAGCACAGGTAGTCACCTTGGGGCACCTGCACCACGTAAAGTATGTATTTGGTACATTTTTGTGGCTGCCAAGTATTCTCTTCAATTATTATTTGTTTACTCAGCTGTTGTTTTTGCGAAATCATCATGAGGCGACACATGGAGTTAATGTGTTGATGAAGTAAGTTATCACATTCTGGTCAGCGTCCATTGTTAAGGGCGGGGAGAGGCAGGCGAGGGCGAGGTGTCCCGGAGGGAGGCAGCTGGAGGCGCCGGACGGTCACAAGGATGATTTAACTATACGCTGCTCACGTGCACCAAGCTGACGGTTCCTCCTAAGAGGAAATTTAAAGTGTTAGAAATATCAAGGTACCTCTCGAAATATCTCCCCACGGCAATTGTTCACTTTTTATCTTGTATACCCATAGCAGATACTGTATTGTGATATATTGGCCTACTGTTTCATTTCCACTCATTTTGAATAAAGATGCCCTGCAAGTTAAAATAAAGGAGAAGGAGAAAAGATATCTGCTATGCATCAGTAAACAAGTCAAGCATCATGACCGAAATAGCAAGTTTTGTCTGCCTTACATGTTTGAATCATGCTGGGTTACTACTTCAGACGCATTGAAGTTTCCATAGATTGATTGCAACAATATGGAAGAGTAGTGTGTTTATATGTTGTTTACTTAGTCAGTTTTGAACAATATTCAAAACAACTTATTTAATGCCACGCAGAATGATACACATCTCAGAATGATTAATTGCTCTGCGCCACACCACCACACCATCACACCACACCTGCCTTGCACCGCCACTCGCCTCAACGCTACCATCCTACACCCACCCACTTCCTTACACTGTCTCCCATACATCATCATGTAATTCCCATGCCATATCAGCACACACACACACACACACACACACACACACACACACACACACACACACACACACACACACACACACACACACACACACACACACACACACACACACACACACACACATCATAACAACGCTTCATCAAACCTCTTCATCCGTCTTGGACCCAAAACCTGTTCGTGAAGGCGGCCTGAACCCTTGAGTGAGCGAGACAGCTTTCTGAGGCTGTCCCAGGCCCGGAGACAAGGCTGTCCCAGGCAAGGAGTGTATTTTTTCATGTGTTTAATTTTCTAGTACTGGTAAGAAATATGTTGGTGTTGTGAGATTGAAAACCAAATAAAGCTGGTATATTTTTAGGTACCGATGTAACGTTGAGATTTTACACTTAACTTGCTTTGTTGATTCCACAAACATGACAGAGTTGGACTGGAATGCAAGAGCCAAGACAAGCTTCACAATTAAATAATTACTGAATATAGACGACATGAATTAAATTATGAACAATAGTGAACATCAGGCTACATTGAGAGGATGAGCTGTGCAGTCTTATGACATGTTCTGCCAGAAAAGAAACTTGTTCACAGCATATTGTTAACGACGAGGTCACAGGCAGCATTAACAAGTCATATGAGGCTGGAGGATGATTTCCCAATAGCTGCTAAGCTAGACGAGTCACATTATTTAGAATCCTTGAACATCAGTTGAGATTGAAAGTTTTCGCTGTTCAAGAAAATATTAAAATCATGATATTCTAGTAAATATGATGTTCAAAAACCCTTAAGTAATTTTTTTGAGATAGGACGCGCGTGACAGAGACTTGAAAAAAAATGTTCACGTCTTGATAGATATATCCCCAGCTCGATTTCTTACATTAACCCTGGAACCCCCTTAAAATCAAGTTCTCATAAATACGTATATAGATTTTCTTTAATATTATAAGCCTAATATTTCTTCTAGAATTAAGGTTTGTACACACACACACACACACACACACACACACACACACACACACACACACACACACACACACACACACACACACACACACACAACACCTGGGTCAGTTCTCACGGTCTTATGTGTGGACGTGCCGTGGAGGCCAATGAGAGGGAGCGACACACCTCACCACGCATTACTACATTCCAAGAAACATAATAACATCAACTACCAAGCAACAACGACCCACGCTTGGCAAGGATCAGGGATATGAAAAAAGATGAAAATGCTTGATAGTTAGTCTTCGTAGTAAAGAATTCACGTTGTTAGTTGAAAAAAGATGATTTAAACAACCTGCATTGCACTTGCCATGATTAAATCCGATTGCCTAAAGACATTATTGCATGCCTTTGGTTGTTCATGCATTGTTTTTTTTATGTTACATGTTGTGGAGTAATTTAGCAGACTTAGATATGTCGTCGAGGCTGCTAATGGAGGAACACACGCTGGTGGAAGGAAAAGGAAATGGAACGTAATAACAGATGTTTCTCTTTGTTTATTCTTTGTCGAAAAATTAAGAAAAAAATGTTTAACCATATTTTTTTCATCATTAGTTTCTTTTGGGTCAACATTTTCTTAGTGACTTGCTTATTATAATTACAGTGAGTTGTTTGAAAGTGAGAATGCAGCTGTGTACGTGTGTGTGTGTGTGTGTGTGTGTGTGTGTGTGTGTGTGTGTGTGTGTGTGTGTGCGTGTGCGTGTGTGTGTGTGCGTGTGCGCAATTTACATACACATGTACATTTTATTCGGTGGTATAAATTTTTTGTCCCGAAATTTGAATAAGGCTTTGATTCCCTCCACACGTGACTGTTTCAGACATTGATGTGCTTTGGTAGTGTTTTGTTACCGTGTATTTCATTATCCATACAAAGGGAGTAGAGTTCAGAGTTGCAATCAGTAGAATCACGAAGGTCATCGGATCAAATCGGATGATGCGAGCAAACTCACGTGCATTGAATCACAATTAACCACAACAACAATTAGCCGACCGTTCATCTTTCGTACTCAGACACTTGCCAAAAACATCCCCCGAACACTCCATCCACAAACAGGTGTGAGGATATTATTAAACAGCATTACCATTAACCCCGCGGCGAGGCCACTCACAACACACCGTAAGAAACTCATGTTGGTTCTCCCGCTTCTTATTCTTCTGGTGCTAGGAACCCCGCGGCTGACTGGCACCCGGGGACCGCAGAGCGACGAGGGGTTCACACCACCTTCAGGAGACAATGTGGTGATGAATGGTCTGTCCAGGCCTCCGGGCGGCTGCGGACGGAGGATGAGCGGGACGCCTAGTGGTAGTGGTGTCGGCGGTGGTCGTGGTGGTCGTTGTCGTCGAGGCGGTGGATTTTTTAGAACTGTAATTTCGTCGGTCAGATGGTAGTTCCTGCGGCAGTCGAAGTGGTTGGTAGTAGTCATGATTGTGGTTGTGGTGGTGGTGGTGGTGGTGGTTGTGGTGGTGGTGGTGGTGGTGGTGGTGGTGGTGGTGGTGGTGGTGGTGGTGGTGGTGGTGTATAGACGGTATTGTAGTTGCAAAATTATTATACATTCTCTTGTGTAAAACGTGACACCAGTAAGGATAAAACAAGACGCTGACCTAAACTTATTAGTTAAGGTCATTTTACTTCAAGAAATATGGAGAGTTTTCACCATTTTCTCAATTTCATATTACTGAGTAATGTTAAAACCTTTTGTTGGCACTCATATTTTTAAAGGAAGACTTTTGAAACAAATGATTACACAAAAAGTCATATTAACAGGAGTAAATAGACACAGGAAACCAATGTTACATCCTAAGGATTAGTATTGTGTTTTAGCCTTGCAAATGATTACATATAAACACCATGAACAGTAGAGTAAACAGAAGGAAAAAAATATCGAAAGCCAGTGACACCCTAAAAAAAACAGAGACAGCGGAATGATTGTAAAGGACAGCCATAAAGTGATTCCTTCTATGGCTTGAGACATTGGAACCGTTTTAACTGTCTTGTTCATAATTGATCAACAAGTACGTGGTTGGTCGTGTTCGGCTACACAGGGAGGAGAATGGCCGGAGCAGCAGGTGTCATTCTCAATTACCACACCTTTGTCAGGCCGCAGAGCCGACAGAATCCTGATCAAAGCGAATCTCAGGGGCGTCCATCCGTGTCCAGGTAGGCCGGTCAGTTCTCACCTTAATTCCACAAGAGGCTGAAGTGGCCCGTTTTTGTCAGATTTTTCCAATTTTCGATTTCAAGGGTAGATCTTCCTTCGACTTCCTCATTTGTATCAAGTTTTTTTTTTATTTTGATTTCGAAGACTTTGCACTCAAGAAGGAAAATTTTATTGCATTATTTCCTGTTTTATTATTTAATTTTCAAATCATACCATATAATTCTTATTAATTTTGTAGAATTCATGGAGATAAAAAAATAAAAGTGAACTACCAAAGCGAATTTAAGCTTTATATTTTCAATTACGTTAGTGGAACAATACTATAAATTTACATAATCTGAGTTCATATCTTATTTCCTGCACTAACATTTTACCCTCAAATATTGAATGCAATTTACATAATTTCCTTCTTGTTATAGTCAGAAAATGCTATACTTTCATTGACCTTAATGAACATATGAGCAAAAAAAAATACTTTTCTACCAGTAACTTCATCTCTTTAAAACATTTTCTTTCCACGGAGCAATGATGATGAACCTTAATGAATCTTCTTTTCCTGTACTGTCTTTTTGCCGCAAGGAAATATCTACCTCGACATTCTTTCCTTCCACTTCCACGACCTCACATTTCAGATTGTCTTTCCTGAGTCTGTTATTTTGACTTACAACGTCCGACACACACACACACACACACACACACACACACACACACACACACACACACACACACACACACACACACACACACACACACACACACACACACACTTAATTCTTGATGGTTACACCAAACATCACCATTTCCTCCCATTTATTTCCCATTTTCCCCGCACGTTTTCCGCTCCCGCACACAAATACAAGAGGAAGAGCGAGACACACCCGGCCGTACGTGTCTCTTCCCTCAAAAGTAAATTGCATTCGGGTCGTGAGTAATGACGGAAAGTAATTCGCTGAGTAATTACCCAACTTTTGTATTTTTTGCATAGAAACTGTTATTACCGTCCTGCCTCCTACCGCGGAACACCCATTATGCAAATTATTATATGCGTAACAGTGACGCAACGGGAGTCCTGCGTCACTGTGTGTGTGTGTGTGTGTGTGTGTGTGTGTGTGTGTGTGTGTGTGTGTGTGTGTGTGTGTGTGTGTGTGTGTGTGTGTCTTTGTGTGTGTGTCCAAGCTCCCAAACGTTTTAAAATGTAATAAAAATGTCAAGGGGATTTATATCGTTGTAAATTTCCTCAGAGACTGCAATGGTTACCTCACGACAGACAGGAACAGACAGTAAGCTGTATTAATACCTTCCTGCAAGTTTTGTGTCCTCCTCACAGGTGGAAGTACGCAAATAGTAGTAAGTGGCTTTAAATGGATAGCGACTCATCCTCCAGACAGAGTATTAGGAACGACAATTGTGATAAAATATAGTTAAATGACCACCTTTTGTATACTGATGTCATATAAAGGCAACATTTAAACACTTTATACTTCCTCTTGGACTCCTCCTTCCCTTCTTCCTCCAGGTGAACTAAACGAGTGTGTCTTACTTCTAACTTACGTCCAGTGCTTCTTGTTAGTAAATAGAATAATGATAAGGATAATAACAAGATGAAAGATGATTAGAATTACCTGAAACCTTACCTTAGTTGTTTACATTAAGATTTTTTCAGTTGTCTTTTACAGGAAAATTACTTACAACATATGAAATCACGAACACTGCTGACAGACAAGAATAATTAGGTATTTCTACAAGGGTGAGTCTTCTGCTTAGTCCGCCAGAGCTACAGTCGTAAGGAGCATGTAATAAATATCAATAATAAGCGGTTTCACTATACTTTACTGGTATGAGAAGAGTCGAAGGCAAAATTAAAGCAAGATTTGGAAGGGGGCAGTAAATCTTGAAGCCAACCTGTAAGTAAGAGAAATAACAGGTTCAAGTCTTGGTACAGGAGACGCATCCTCAAGCATACAAGCAAACGCTAATTACTTTGTACCTTAGCAGATTTCCGGTCCCGCCAAAAAGAAAGGAACTCGAACATCTCTCAGACCAAAGAGGAACATACATCTTGCCAAACTACCTCAAAAGGCCATCCTCACACCGGCACGACAGCCAAACAGACCCATTCAGCGCCCTCACTCCCTTTCCCTCTTTGTCTTTATCACTGCAAGAAATCGCTAAGCACGAAACATACTGCCGCGACCCGTCATTATAGAGGAAGAAACAAGAGACGATTGGGCAGGTGAGAGTTTTGTCTCCGTTCTTGCTCGTTGTGATAATGATGGTCCCCAGACGCGGCCACCAGGCTTGAGCCAATTAGGTTGCGAGGGAAAGACGATAGACAGGAAGAAAAGATAGTGGAGTGGAAAGAAAAAAACGCAGAATAGGGAAAAAGGTAGCGAGTTATACAGAAGCTTGAAAATTTGAAGGAGGAAGAGGAGGAGGAAGAGGTGACTGACAAATAAGAAGTCATGGTAGAGATGATGATAGCCAGACCGAAATTAGGATGATGAAGCAGGAAACAAAAAATAAATTAAGAGAAAATAGAAAAATGAGAGAAGTAAGAATGGAAAGGTCGTGTATGAAGATAGAAACGTGTGTGAAATTATTGAAGTCGTATTGAAAATAACTCACATACGTCGATCAACACAAAACAGTGGGTAAGATACTCTACATGGATGAAATATTAAACCATTCAGTATCATTGCATCATATACATAAAATAAGAAAGTATGAATGATGTGAGCATTGTTGTGTGTTGGAGAAAATGTATTTTTGGCGATCAACAAGTGTTCAGTGCCATACCAGGTGTCTGCTGAGTTACATTGCATATTCGTGTGTGTGTAATTATAGTCCTTGTTTTACTACTTCATCTCCCTGTCAGTAAGAACATATGTGGCCCACAAGCATATCTCTTTCACCAACCCCTCCAATACGCACACACACACACACACACACACACACACACACACACACACACACACACACACACACACACACACACACACACACACACACACACACACACACACACACACATACAGGTTTGAAGCTTCGATCGTACTGTGCAATATTATCAACATTTAAAAACACATCACCCTTGGTCTTCGTTAAGGGATGCACAGATACCTTCTCTGGAACTAGATTTGTGGTGTGATAATATTATGTGGACCAGCTGCCTCCTGTGTTGCTTTTCATTATTTTATTAAGACTTGTAATTGGCATCCAAATCGTAATTACTTCTGGTAGTTTACAAGTTATTCTATTCCATTATAATAGTGATGATAATAGTAATCATCATCATTACTACAATCGTTAACCAATACCTTCTTCCTCACCTCTTCTCTCCTCCTCCTCCTCCTCCTTCTCCTCCTCCTCCTCCTCCTCCTCCTCCTCCTCCTCCTCCTCCTCCTCCTCCTCCTCCTCCTCCTCCTCCTCCTCCTCCTCCTCCTTCTCCTCCTCCTCCTCTTCCTTTCCTGACCCTCACGAGGCATTTGTCAGCAGGGCTCTCCGGACCAATCTTGTCGACATGTAGGAGGATTAGCGGAGGTAATGTAGACCACGACCCTCTCCCTCGCCGCCAGACGTATTTCCAGCCGCGTCCCTGGAATTCTAAGAGGCTGGAATAGGGATAAAAGACTGTGGGGGTGTGGGGTGGAGGGAAGAGGCTGGACGAGGCACCGTCTCAGCTGTCGTGTGTGTGTGTGTGTGTGTGTGTGTGTGTGTCTGTGTGTGTGTGTGTGTGTGTGTGTGTGTGTGTGTGTGTGTGTGTGTGTGTGTGTGTGTGTGTGTGTGTGTGTGTGTGTGTGTGTGTGTTTGTTTGTTACATTTGTTGTCTCAGTTTCATGGAAAAGTATTTGTTCTTTTCATTATTATTATTTATTAGATCATTGTTGTTATCATCATCGTCATCGTCATCATAAAAGCCATTCTAGGTCACTTTATTAGCTTTTGGACACATTTATGGCTATATTCTTGCAAGAACATATGAAAAAAAGCTGTCTATTTTTTTGTATATCTTTTACTCTACAGTGGAACTCAAAATAAGTGGTAGTAGAATCTTATATTTGTCTTTAATTAGACATTGAAAAGCAAATTTAGCAACCATTTAAATGTTTTGCATCATTCCAGGAAAGTATTATTAATGTTATTATTATTATGGTTAATATCATTATTATTATCATTATTATTATTATTGTCATCATTATTATTTTTTGTTTTGTTCTTTCCAGTGTTGTGACGAGCAGCAGTCCATCACACCAGCACAAGGTAATACAACAAACTCCTGCCTTTCTCTAGGGGTTTATTCAAAACTTTACAATAATCGACCTATGTGGATTCACAAACTATCTACAAATGTATGTCAATGGAAATCATAACATTTATTATAATCAATGTTCAATATATTTACCGTTTGTGTCACGTCCGGATACTGTACATCGGACCCCGGAGCGCCGGACCCCAGCCCCCTACCGGCCGGCAAGTTCTGGGTGTAGTTGATCGTAAGAGCATTGTATATACGGGGAAGTATATGTAGAATTATATATACAATCCCGTATAAGGATAGCAATGCGTGTCTATCATCACATCTCAGAAGCTAAGAATAAAAATACAAACACCGGATATGCTTCTTAGTTTTTTCAATGGTATAAAAATTTAGTTCTTTGAGTGAGTGGGTTAACAGGCACTGCTCTGCACACCTTCAGTCTATGAGTGGATGAAGTAATTGTATCACTGGGAAAGGGAGGAGTGTGTTTGTCGCCTGGCGGAGGGCTGGAGTGTAGGTGGCCGCCGGGGGTCCCACAACACGGCGTCTTGAGCATCAGCTATATATATAAAAGAGTCCCATGCAGGTCACCTCGTCTCTCCCCCTCACCGCTCCGGATTCTCTGTTCCTTTGGCTCCTCTCTGGGTGCTCTGAGAGGCTAGCGACCCCAAGTACTATTAAAATAACACGTTGTACTATCATCTCAACCAAAGATTTGTCCGGACAGATCTTCAGGGGCAGGATGAGGGAGGGAGAGACCTACGGGTTTTATTCTCGTCCACAGCCGCGGTTGACCAACATAGTCTCCCTCTGTACAGGCATATAAAAAATTTCGCAACGGTAGTTTGTCCGCCACGTTCCTCTGTACATACATGAGTCTCCTCGTAGAAACTCTCTTCTTCGGGATTTCATTTATTACTTTTTATTAATATTACTATCTTTAATTATTACATGTCTACGTAATATATTTATCCTCTTGCAATGGACAGCGCCGCCGCCTCCACGTTCTGACCCAGGAAATAGTAAATAAAGCAGGATGAAGATTTGTTGGAATAATCTGGTGAATGATTTGCTCTTAGCGAAAATGAAAACTACAATAACAGAAGTCAGTAAAGATAGATAAAGTTCCACTCTTTTTAATAAGCATGCACAAATCATAAATACTATGTATATCTGTACACTGGGAACTGAAGGCATGATCAGTGAGGAGATAAATTAGTTATAACGTAATGAAATGATTGAATTATTACCGCTTGAGAAATAAGCAACATAAGAGCGAGTGAAGAGAACGAAGAGGACTGAGACAGAACCCGTAAACTTACCAATATTGAGACTGAAATATATTTTGATTACAATAGTTTGATCTGTGCTTCGGGAAACACCTTGTACACACGGGTAGAACTGACGACCATGGCATACACACGCACACACGGACACGCACGCACACGCACACATCTGTACACACACACAAACGCACGGGGCGAGTGAAACGTTCTAGGAGTCTGCCTTTCACGTAATTCAGTTTTCCTGCTGGCTAAGAAAATGCATCTTTTATTTATTCTATGCGCATCTTTATACTTTTTTTTTCAGTAATGTGTGATATTCAACGTGCACAATAGTTTTAAGGCTTCAATGTGGAAATTACAGCTTGTATTAAATAATGGACTAGCTTTACCTCCTCCACACAGCCCTGGAGATCAGCTACAGACCGCCTACATGTGAATCAGTTTGGTCAGATTTAAGTTTATGGTAAATATTAAATGGCTGAGTGAATCATCTTTAATTTCACTGTAAGATACAATAAGTGTTTTTTATATAAAGAATTTTGTTAAACGTGCGAATAGTTTCCAGCGTGTTACCAATTATTGATGTAAAAGATGAGCTTGGAAGAAAGACAAGTGAAGGCCGCCCGAAGGAGAGCGAGAAATCTTGGTCCCTGTTTGTGTTTCTCTCCATGTCTCTTGGTGGATCGGCCGTGACAGAGCCGTGCTAAGCCTAGGCGTGGCCCTGACCCCATCCTGCCCTTGTGTGTGTGTGTGTGTGTGTGTGTGTGTGTGTGTGTGTGTGTGTGTGGGTGTGTGGGTGTATGTGAAAAATAGGCACATATTGTCAAGATAAGGAAATAAATATGTGTAAAACAAGCAAATATAGTAATGGAGTGTGGAAGTGTTCGGTTCAAGAATATGAATGTGGGTGGCGGACGTCCTGTGTAAATTTCATGCCCGCGGCGAGACAATACAGCGGCGCAGCTAAACACCCTCCGGGGAGCAATAACTGGCAGGCCTCCCGCAGCGGCGGCGTGTGGAAGGAGGGAAGTCAGGGGTCATTTCAGGTCCCAAGGTCAGGTCTCGTTCTCAGGTTGGGTGGAGGTATTGTGCGGACACTCGCTGAAGACGAATCAACACTTTCCTCCGTCATGGTTACGGCAGACGAAGGCGTGTGATTCGTCCTGATAATTCAGTACACGAAAGGGAACTAGAGATAAGAATAAATAGCAAAGTAAAAGATTGGAGGTGAGAAGGGATAGCAAGAGGTCCTTAAGGGATTATTTATAATGATCCTTCCTCCTTCTTCCTTGATTTTCTCCTTTGCCATAATTGTCAAAAAGCTGCCGCCTATGAAATTACGTTGTTTGGTTATTTACTGTAACTAAAGAATCGCAAAGTAAGGCGATAGATAATACTATACCAACCTTGCCTAAATTTTGACTTATATATATATATATATATATATATATATATATATATATATATATATATATATATATATATATATATATATATATATATATGTGTGTGTGTGTGTGTGTGTGTGTGTGTGTGTGTGTGTGTGTGTGTGTGTGTGTGTGTGTGTGTGTGTGTGTGTTTGTGTGTGTGTGTGTGTGTTTTATTAGCCAAAAGTTAAGGAACTAATAAAGAAACAGAATAAGCTCGCTCACATTGCCGCTCTTTAAAATGTATTAATAGAATGTGTTCAAAAGAGCTAAAAAAACAACAACTAATAGCTAGTGTAGTTTCTAAAGAGTCTTGGTATTCCTCTCTTGAAAGTATCTAAGTTGTAGGAAGATGGAAAAACAGCATTAGCCACATTTTCATATATAATTATATAGCTCGAAATTCCTAAATTATAAAAAAACATTTATATGTGTTTGTTAGTAAGATGTGGGTCTCAACTTGTAAGTATTGCTTTAATCGCCTTCAAGGACAACTGGGCAGACTCCGTGATCGTTTCACTCACCCTGTACGACTACCGTAGTTCTTGCTTTTCTTTGGGACAATATTCTGACGGTAGGCTCAGAGCAACACTGTAATTTCATCAGTATTTCTTTCAGACGGGACTGAATGTTAACCGTGCCACTTTTACAACACCTTCCTTCTAGTGGTATATAGTACCCAGACCTTCGGTGATTTTGGAAATAAAACCGTGCGGCTGCTCCGTGGCCTCGTGCATCACATGACACCACAAACACACACAACCCTGAGATGAGATAATTTCTTCTACACTCCTGGGCGGTGACTAAGCGGCCGGCACCGGGCGGCAGCCAAAGTTTGTGGGTTTGGTAGAGGCTTAGTTGACAGGCCAAAGCAGTCAGCCAGACCTCGGGGTTGTATACAGTAGGGGCGAACCGCCGCCGGCCGACCCTCACCGGCCCAGCTGGAGCACGAGAGGCAGGTGGGGGTAGTAGGGGTGAAGGCTGAGAAGGGTGTGCGCGTTAGTAGTAGCAGCAGCAGCAGCAGCAGCAGCAGCAACAATAACAGCAGAAGGAAGGGTCGCTGGACTGAGCCGGGGTAAAGCTACAGAGCAGGTGCTGTGAGGGCACCCAACAAGAGCGGCGCTGCCCGGCCTTATAGCGTGGTGAGGCCGTAGTCAGGCTTCATGGCGCCGTGAGG